>JRZD01009990.1:10986-21763 GCA_000826945.1 Eimeria nieschulzi
CCAGCTACATGCAGGGCTGTTTCGTTAGGTAGCCACCGATATCTTCTTCTCATTGTAGGGAATGCCATTTGCGTCAAGGATTGGCAGCAGCTGCTTCTTTGGCATTTCCTGTGCGCACGTCGTGTCACAAGTAGGTGAGGGAATTGAAAACAGATATTTTTCTCCATGCCACATGCAGAGCAGATGAGCTCTACCGGCGTCCAGCTACTGCTTTTCGCCTGCTAAGTCGTAGAGCCGATGAAGGCTTGCATACCACAAGCAGTGCCTTAAGAGACCATATGGCGTCGCTGCGCTTCTTCACAGCCTGAACCGCAGGGCTGTGGAACGCAAGCACGATAAGGTACCAGTTCAGAGTATGTTGCCTCAATCGGCAGCCAAACACACGCAGTGACGACAGCGCGATGCGTCCCCTGGAAAATGTTCCTTCGTGACACCTTCGTGCCTTGCAGTGCCAGCCGCACCAGCCTGGACTGCAGCAGTTCTAGAGGGCATCCTCATCAGGTTCGGCTGCAAAGTGGAAAGCACAACCAGGCTCACTGCTCTTCGTCAATTTTGGCGTTGAAACTCTTCGCAACTTTTAAGATGTCTCCCCAGCGCAGAGCCTGCCACACTGAGAAATCCTCCGTGCAGCACACACACGTTGAAGCGTAGCAATGCAAACTACTACCTATCTGGAGCTACAACTCTGTCCCATCTGATAAAGCTAAAACATGCGTGGCATAAGGATAGACTGCTGCCGCTTGACCTTCCCACAGTTTCAGGTGCGTGAGTAGCAGGTAACCACGGCTTGCGCTGCACCACCAGGAAATACTCATTTGTAGGACGAGACACGTGCGCTATTTGACCATTTGGGAGATACCATTGCGAGACTCTCAAAACAGGAAGGCTTTATGCATCTGGCCTTACTGGGCTGTGTAGAAGCAGGAGAATTAATAGCAGTGCAGTGCCTGCCTGTGTGCACTTACACATGATTTCTTCGATATTCTCAGTAAACTTTTTCCCGCACCGCAAATGGTACTTCTGCTCGTCAAATCCATCGTGGAACCTGCTCCATACCTTTCGTATGAAGCGGAGAGAGTCCAAGCTGATGCGCCCATCACAGCCCTGGACAAAAATGAACAACACGAACGACGTCCATCATACGTCAACTGTACTGAATTTTTGTCTCTAATATGCTCAAGGGGTAACATGCTACAGCATAAGCCGGCAGCCCTTGGACAAGGCATCATAGGTGGCATTCAGAAGAAAAGCGGGCCTTATTGTGCACTTGCGAACCTTGCAAGTGGCTCGGTCCGTCGGCGCATAGTCAATTAAGTAAGGATTTGGAATGGGGGCCGGGTTCTTTTTTGGTGCCATGGCGACGAGCTGAAGCTTCCTTGTGTGTGTAGTCAGCAAACGCCGAGCTCTGCGACTAGTGCTTGCTGAAAGACATATGGCGAGTTTGCAGGAGATGTCTAAGTTCGACCAAAACCTCAGAAGTCGAGTCTGTCCGCCATAAATCGAACGCCAAGTTTTTGATCCAGAGAGGTGACTTCAATGAACTACGCTGGAAGCTTCGATGCGTAAAAAGGCGCTGGCACACTAGAGAGGGATCCTCCAGACCCACTGCGTACAAAGAAGCTACCTATTTATTTTTGTGAGAAAGCCAAAGGGAAGTAAGTTCTATCTCAAAAAAGACAGAATGGCAGATCGAGTGTGTGGGGTCGTGGGATCACCGACCACACACGCCACTGTCATTAAGTCCCCCTTTCGAATAACTTTACAATTAATGAGGCTCTCGCATTTCTAGCAAGTGATATCGTGTTTGCCACAAAAGTGCCGTGGAATCAACGATGATGCCATGCAAGGGCTGTGTGAGGTGGATGCCCATCTGGTTCAATTATATTTTGACGTTCTCCCAGCTGTGTGTAACTTCGTTCACGAGGTAGGACATTCCGAAGTCCCTAATTTGTTTATCGAGTTCTTTGGCATCTGCCCATGGATTGCTGTTCGTAGGTTTGTCCTCCGAATCTGCTGGAGGATTCGGTCCAGGGCTAGTCGTGAGACACCAACCTTCTAGCTCAGATCTCGTTTAATGTTGAACTTGTCGTACCTTCCAGCCTCGAATTCTCTGAACGGCAGGGAACTCCTCAGCTAGCCTGATTATGCGGGCGAACAGAAACTGAAGCTCATGCAGGGAGTATACCAGGATGCCCGTTTACTTCTAAATAATCTAGAATGGCATCTCAGCACTAGCTCAGTTCCCTTCGAGGCTCATGAATCAAAACATTGGATTTTATCAGTTATCGAATGATGAACAAACTCAGCTGGTAGAGAAATGAGTGCGATTGTGTAAAATTTGTGGGGAAAGATCAGTTGTTCTTGCAAACTTAGACCGATTCCGTGAGATCCATCGTTTGGATAGGATGATCTGTAGGTACGTCACGCGTACCTGCAATTTGCTGTCCGGGTGCACGGGCTAACAGCGCAGAGTCTGTAACGCTAAAATGCGTCTCGTGCTGGTAAAAAGGGCTGGTGTGTCTCATTCTCACACGCTTCTATAGGGTTGGAAAAATACCCTACCTGTAAAAAGGCTTGATACACAGAAACTGCATATACAACACAGGCTGCGGCACTCCATCAACAGGTGACGGCCATCCACATTGCTGCCGATCCAAAGAAGTTAATGGCGAGCGATGCAACCGAAAATATGGTGATACAAAAAAAAGTGTGCTGCAAACTGGTATCGTCCCATCACTGGAAAACTTTACCACATGGGGAGTACGCTTTCTCGTTTCATTTCGAAGAGCCCATAAACAACCCGATGGTAACGCCTTCCCAACTGTTAGGCACGCGCCACCCCTAAACGGTTATTGGTCTATTAAGTCTGTTCCATAGGTTCCTCATAAGCGTGAATACGCCTTGGTAGTTGGCGGCAGATGTACAGGGACTAGTATACTACAGGGTATCTGGAGAAACCCGTTTACGGCCAGCCCGCCTCGTATAGCTATTTCGGTTCTCCAACAAGACAACAGGGTCAGCGATGTATCAACGACTTAACAACATCCATCAGGGTGGGACCAGTTGGCGGAAGAGTTTTCAATTGCGAGAGCAAGCGGCACAGTCGGGCCAACGTTGGCCTGCCTCTTCAAAAACATAGAGCGAGGTCCCGTTAGCATGCCTAGGTGGTTCCTGGACAAAACCTGCATCACCGTCTTGCCATCAACCACCCCTATAGGCACAACATCCTCCTTCCCACCTACGGTCAGCTGCAGGCATCCATCCACCCCCTTAAAACCGAAGCTTCTTCCGGAGGAAGAGAACGTCTTTGGATATCTTTCCAGCCTTCTCGTTAACAGGGTTCATGAACTTCTCGTAAAAAACGTTAGCCAGAGCCTTCCTGGCAGCCTTGCGTGAGGCACTGTCTTCCAGAGCAGCATCTGGGACGAGGGCCTTCACGTCGAAATCATTGCTCACAGTGTACCTGAAACACCAACAAAGACGATCAGTATCATTGCTATCAACAGGCGACGTCTACGCATAAGAGAAATGAACGTAAATATCGTTAAAGAGATAAAAAGCCATTTACCTGGTAGGCATCAGATGGCGGACGTTAACGTAGCGGATGAAGGCCTTGGGGCGCATGCGTTTCTGGACCCTAGTTGTGCTCATGCGCTTTGACACGCGAAGTGGAGCCCTCTCAATGCCAGCAACAAGGCAGTAACAAAAGTGGCGCTCCTTGGTGCCCTCGGACGTGCTGACCACCACACCCTTCTTACCGGCCATGCGGCCGTTAAGGACCATCACCACACGCCCAGGCTTGAGCCTGCAGCGCACCCACCAGCAGTAACCCCCAGAAACTACCTCTCATCCCGACATGCACGAAAATCATGAAACTCAACGTAGGGCAGAAAATATTGCATATGGCCCCTATGCGTCAAGGGGGTAGGAAGAAACAAATGCAGAAGCGATGAAATTAAACATAAGACCAGGACAAGTACAGCCATCCACCATGTGTGTGGCAGCATAAGGAGACGGCAAAAACGGCGCTCCGCCGTTAAGGAGAAATCGACGATGAAATCCCCTATGCCGCTATGGCATACATAGCTGCTGGCATGCAGCGCTTAGAGTCTACGAAAGGAAGTGAACCGATTCAACGATACTGCTGGCCTCTAGAGTAAACTGAATGCCATCAAATTTAAAATAAAAACCGCGATGGTAGTCGCTGTTCTTATTTTCGTGCGAGTCCGTTACAGTGCTTTCCAGCATGAAGACCGACACTCCTGAACATAAGCAGAGGTGAGGAGGTCCCTCCTGGTCGTCCTCCGTTCCCCCATCAATCAGATCATGCAGTTTAGTCCTAATGAATACAGTGGCTTTCACAGAAAGCAGAAGCTCTCGAAGTAACGCTCCTGGCACACCTCATACAGTCCGGAGCTGCAACAACGCCACATGTGGGGAGCACGATGACTCACAGCTTGACCATTTTGCCAACGTATTGGACGGAGTGAAAAGGTCTCGGGGCCTGAAAGATAACCGGAAAATCCCAGGTAAATCTGGTTGAGGGGCGAGGGTGAAGGCAACGAAACCCCCTTTGAATAATGCCAAGCCCGCAGCTCTCCGATTTCGGGAAGGGCTTTCGACAGCCCCACAAAATCTCCTAGTTTGGTTGCGAGAGAGATGTTCGTTGAGAAATTTTTCGCCTTTCCTTAAAATTATGACATCCGATCGTTCATGGTTTTCAAGAAGTGGGTTGACGCCTGTTCACGTCCTGTGTTGTGTGATGCTGCAGGCTTCTGTAAGAATGTGGTTTAAAGTTAGGTGTGGCCAGTACCGTGGCCGTTCTGAAGGCTTTATACGATTCAAGCCTTGTTTCTAATTAATTTACTTCTATCCTCTGTCCTGGAATTAATTTGTTAAAATACTCATTTAATATTTCAAAATTCTCAAGCTCCTCAGATTTCTTTTGGAAGTCTCCTACTCAGGCTTCTCCTAAAAGACCAAAAGTACTAACACGAAGCAAAAAGTTAAGAATAGTTAGTCCCCAAAGAAGTCTGCGTTTTTCTGGTTTGCATTTCTGAATGCATGTCGACCTGCAGAACAAAGCAGCAAAGGGATGCGCCAAAGGTGCAGGCGAGTGCACCATGGGCACGCATCCATCCCAGCACACAATCCGAGGAGCTGGGCTACTGGTCTTCACACGCAAAGGCTTAACTTTTCCACTCATAGATAACTAAGGACATCAATTAGGAGAACTCTAAACGATAAGAAACAGACAAGCACAGTAACGTCGAATATACGCATTAACATGCCAAATCTTTCATAGCTTGTATGTAACAGCCCAACTTCTGCCTTATGCAGGAGTGGTTTCGTATTGTCGAAGGCCACAATGTATTAGAACACGCCATTTGACGACGTCTTACAGATACGAGCCTACGGTACATGGATATTTCCATCTCTCTCTTCCCCCTTGACATAGCTTAGCCTGAGGGCTCTTACGCGCGTACGGCCGTTGGCTTGTGAGGGTGCTCGGGTGCTCTTTCCACACTCCCGTAGCATCCCGTTAGCTATGGCTGGCTAGTGCTGCTCTATTCAATCGTACATCATATGTGTAGATAATGTGGAGGTGGACTAATTCTAAGGTTGTAGCTGCGTATTACGTAGACTCTGTTTAATATGCTACTTCGTTTGTGACAATTTGTCGATTCTGTTTACTTCAAGGCAACCAAGGTGCCTCCGCACACCCGCAGCCAGCTCTCCAAACGATCAACCTCTGCTGTCAGTACCTTACTCTTTGTAGTGCCTCGTTAGGTGAGAGCTGATAAGCAGCTCTATTGGGGTTTCCTCCAAAACTCGAATGGAAGCGCTTAGTTTCCTTTTGAGAACTCTCTCTAGCTTTAGTTTATCCTGGTTAGTTGAATCCAACTCCTAGTGCATGGTTGCCGTAACCATGGAGAGGTGTTAAAGGCGAGCTTCCAGCTCAGAGACCCGTTGGGTCTGTCGGTCTAGCTCGCAAGTAACCGATGTATGAAACGTGCCGCTGCTGTTTTAGCTTATCCTTAGAACACTCTAGATTAGTTATAGTGTCTCGTGTTTCAATTGGAAATCCCTGAAGTGTTAGGCGGTTCCTTTAGTCATGCAGTCGGCCCTGTCTGACTCCCGCCATTGCCTCTTAGTGATCTGTAGTCTTTGTGAGGCTTATTCTTTTGTTATCCTTGCGTTATTTCTAGTGGAAATGAGCTGTTCTCGTATCGCGGTTAGCTGTTGGGAGGCGGAAGCCTATAGGTTGTGGTACGCTACCTCCCTGTCAGCAGCCCGCTAGTTAGCATCAAAAAGCTGAGTCTGAAGCATTGGAATCAAGCTCGAATGTAGCCCAATGCCTGCTCCCTGTTGCCGTTGGTAGTGATGGCCCAGTCCTCTGGATTACGAATTCGTTTGGAGGAATATGGGTGAGGAGCTTGAACAGATTCCGTCCCATGAGGCGTTACGTGATATCTACGGCATAAGTGTTCGGTCCCAAACCTTGAGCCAGAGTAATCATGAGAGTGTCAGTCTTGCTCTGAATGCCATAACAGATGCTCTTTCGTGCCGCATTGCTGCCCTAATTGTGAATGTGGTAACTCCCGCTGGGTCTCGAGAATGAGAATTGAGGTGCCCCGTACACGTGGCTAAACATTATTTCGTTATTTGATAGAGACGCAACTCTGGTTTAAGAGTTAGAGGCTGGGTTTCTATCGGCTCTCCTAGCGAAAAGTACAAGTACTCGTCTTGCCATTTGAGACAAATATTTTTAGAAAGATATTTAATAACATATAAAGCTTTTAAAGTAGTGTAAAAGATTTCAAACAGAACTAAATCTGGAAATTATTTCTCATGGGAATTGGATCCTCAAGGAGCTCGCACTGACAAGCTATGGGAAGTCTGGTGGGGACGGAACCAGCACCTTTGCGTAGTTCGGGACTTGCTGGTAATTTAAACCTTTAAATCCCTTTCTTAATTTAAATATTTCTGCTTCCTTTTAATCCAACCGCCTCCTTAGGCCCCAGTTGTCTTTAACGCGGATATCTTCATCGCAAAAGAGAGGGTTAGTTGTACATTGTACATTACTAATGCCCAGTGTAGCATGTTACAGTAGCCTTCTCACCTCAGCCCCAGGACTGGCGTTGTTAGCTCTATTGCTTTCAAGAGGTTGTAAAGCCCAGTTCGCATGGCGCCTTGGTGATGCTGGATCCACGCTACCCTAACTTGTGCCGCTGCCATCCCTCGACTAATCCTTTGCTCAACATATCTATCTCTGTTTCCAGGGGTGAATTTCTCGCAACTTAGTTATTAAAATGCTTTTACCACTTCAGTCACGCAATTCTTATTCCAAGAACCAAAGCATGCCGGACCAAGGTGGCGTATGGCTCCTGTGACTAGCCCTGCACAACAGGCGGCTGTAACTACTAAACAATCCAGCAGCTACTGTGTCTGTGGTAAGAATCGCAAAGAAGAAATTCCGGATGCCACATCATGTCCACTACGACATTTTCATTGTGCATCACTAGCTCTACTACAGTCTACGTGGTAACCTGCACTCTTTACACAGAACAAATTTACGTCGTAGCTAGAAGGCCGGCCACTTCCTATGTCCTTTTCAAACTACTGTAAAACACAAATTTCACGCCAAGCTACTTGGATACGGCAAATAAATGGAAAAATTGACACCACACTCCCCCAAAGGAAAAATACAGCATTTACAACGAAGTTTGCCCTTCACAGTAGACCTCAGCTTGCGACCTGTGCACTCTATTCGTCAGGCTGCCGATGGTCCAACAGCGCTTTTATTGCTAACTTAACTACAGAAGCCTTCAGCGCTCCATCCGATCCACTCCTGTTGGCTGTGCTCGCAGGATCTGCCGTATGGCTTCGCGCTTTTGTACCCGGCAACACATCTTGGAGTAATGCAATGAACGCCTCGCAGATGTCGCTCATCGATCTGATGCACTTGAAATAATCAACTGCTGATTCTTCCCAATTATGCGATATCAGAAAGGGAGACGCCGAAGCAATGGGGTTGCAGAGCAGCTCAACGCACACCTGCACATGCCACATCCAAAGAGGCTTACGGCTAGCGTGCCGTATAATATACCATTGCAGGCTTGATATGTGGTCAAAAACAATCGGCGTTTGCAAGGGGAGATTACGCCACAATTACACAGAATGACAAGAAACAGCAGCAGCGGGCACCAATTTGCTTTGCGCTTGCGCTATAGCTGAAGACCTGCTGCTGTTGGTACCTCTCGTAAAAAGACACCAAGCTTCCCTGACAGCCCCATGGGACCCTGTTCTCCCACTGCGCTGTCAAAGCACAAGAACCGGACGATTCGTAAATCAGCAACGCCTAGTCGAATCTGTTCAAACAGTCCGCAAAAAGGCTGAAGCATGGTCATGCTCGTACAAAGCAGTATTTCATACGCTTGACGAAACTGTGATTAAACGATTCGTTTACCCAGAAGAAGCGGCATTCCCACATCCATCAGGTTCCTCCTGCAGTTCCAGCGCGTTTTGCTTACTCACCAGGAAGACTGTCAGCTTCGCCAGGTTGAGTAAGCGTCTCAGTGAAAATCCGTGAGCTGCTGATACCTGGGCAGCCAGGCCCCGCTGAACCGTCCTACGGTAACGGGCCGCCGCCTTTTCGGGTAGAAGAAAGCAGTTGCATGCACCGTCGTTTCCTACTGAAGCAGCTTCACAGACACAGATGCCGCAGAGGCGAGAAAGTACAAGCCCGTAAAACTGGTTGTAGGTCTTCTCTTGCAGACAGCACTGCATCGCGACAGCCACGATCTGTGTAACCTGCACTCACAGCAAAGTTCATCCCGAAAAAAGTGGCATTACCTCGCAACAAGAGCATGTTAGCGCTGGAATTGTAGCACGAGTTTTTCGCAGCCTCCTTGCAGGCAGAAGACGCTCCGCCTTTCAGCTGAGATTCCCATTTACAGTAACAGCTCGTTTTTGATGTTCCAGCCGCTACCAGCAAAACTCACAGAGTTCTTTTTCACTGTCAAGTGGCCGGAATTCTGTAAGACCCGAAGGGCGTCGTCAGGACCGTTGGCCATCATTAGACATTCGAAGAGTTTCTGCTGCAGCTCCGTATTAAACCTGCGGACCAAGAAACAAGCTGCTATCTACTACAGTCCTTGAGCTGCCAGAGTGTGATGAGCATCCACAGGGGCAGCCATATATAGAAACGACAATGCGGTGTGCCACTGTGATACCAAGATTAACACGAATCCATTTCTGAAGTCTGCATCTGCTGAGGAAACTCACCTCAACAGCGAAGCTTTGTGCAGCAGACCGTGTGCCGCGGCAGCAAAAACGGCTGCATCCGGAGCGGCAGCAGTGCCTCCGGTGTTTAAATGCTGGTGTTGCTGGAACTGAACGGCTGTCGCTGCTGCTGCCGATAGATCTGGTTTCTGTCCTTTCTCTAATGCTGCCCACGACCCATTTATCTGAAATTGCGATGACAAGAGCGTGGGACCAAACACCGCGCTGCTGCTCAGCCAGCGCCTGCAATAAGCACACGACGAAAACTACAGCTGGAATTCTGTACGCAGTAGCGCCAAGCTTATGGCGTCCCCACAAGCACGCATTTAAAAACGAAAGGCAAGCAGAACGCTTCTACGATATTTCAGACAATTACTGAGAGGGAACATTTTCGCCATTAGCGTTACATCCTTGCTACACGTGTGCGCAAGCATGCCAGCTAGAAATGCGGTCGTTTAAACAGCAATTGGCGATGGGCGTCCTATAGCAGACGATGCTACAATGCCTCTTGACAGCTTGTTGAGCCCGTTCAACTTGTATACAGCGCTGCCTCCCCGCACCTCATGGCATCCTGTGAGGCCTTGACAAGCAGTAATCTGTCTTTTTGCTTGCCGGATTTCAGATCCCGCAGCTCCAAGAGCAGCGCACGGAGACGGCCTGCGCACACCCAGACATATGGGATGCCTTGGTAACTGGGTGAACTACAGACGTGTCTGATGTATCACATTGCCCCAGAAAAGCAGAGCAGAGATGCATCTCACCTGCAACGGCAATCGAGCCTTCTCCGCCGGAGAGAGACCCTTCAGCTGCACGAGGCTGGACATCTCCTCGCTGCCGCTGCACAAGACCTTGAAGAGTGTTCCACGTATTAGCGAAGAGCGTGGCGTCATCGTGGCGAAGCTTGCCCCCGCCCAATCGAAGAAGCAGTAGGAGCATCTCGACGCGGAAATCTGATAGGTCGCTTTTATGATGCGTTGCTTTCTGGCAGTCATCCTCACGAACACCGGCAACGCGGAGGATTAGCTCTACAAACAGCCGGGGTGATACAAACCCAAAGTCATAGAGACAGCAAACTCCCACAGCTGCATGCCGGGCTGTCAAAGAAGCCACATCTGCCACTATGCCCTGCGGTTCTTGCTTCCGTTGAACTAAGGCCCTCGAGAAATACGTGGAAAAGCAAACCGCAAGGGAACCCAAAAGGTCTCGGCAAAGCTGAAGACAGACAGACCCGCAAGGCTTTCTACTGTCACCAAGCTGGCTGCACAAAGGGCCTTCAAAACAGGTTTAAAATGCCACTAAGAGGGACAGTCAAGTGCCCCTGAGCACTTACTTCCATGTCCCACATCTTGCCGAGGGCACAGCAAAGGGCCGTCTGCGTTGCAATCAGAGAATTCGTTGAGAAGCGGCTTTTAATGCACGACTGCATCAGCTGTTCACAGAGGAGTTGTCGCACACCGACGGTGTAAGCGCGCAGGTTCTCTCTCATCTGTTT
>JRZD01009991.1:1064-12679 GCA_000826945.1 Eimeria nieschulzi
CCACAAACCACAAACCCTAAGTATCTTCCTGAAGGACGCCTCCCTCTGAGCGGCGTTTCCTCAGTCTGTCGGTTCGGTGGGCAACCTCAGGCCCCCACAGGACTGCCACGGGAGCAGCAGCAGCAGCAGCTTGCTGCTGCTGCTGCTGCTGCTGTCTCTCTTTCGGGTAGCTCCCTTGTTTGTGCTGCAGAGACGGGCCTCGCACTGCAGGCGTTTCAAGCCGTAGAGGCCCTAGAAACCCAAGGCATAGGGAGACGTCCACTGGAGTGAATGCCCATAAGCTACAGTGGAGTCACTCCAATTGCTGCTGCTGCTGCTGCTGGAAGGGCCCGCAAGGTTGTAAGGAAGGTTCTTTTGTTGTGCAGGCAGGCAGCACTTTCGACAGAAACAGCTGTAAACAACAACCCCACCCTGCATGCAGCACGTCAAGCGTCTGCCAGTCTAAAGCCCCAAAAGAGCCTCAGCAAAACTCGAGTGTCTCTGCGCTTCGGCCTCAGCCCGGCCTTTTGCTGCCCTCGGCTCCAAGCGGCCAACCCCAAAGAGGCCCCGCGTCTAAAGAAACACCCTGCAGAGACTTAGCTAGCTGTGGCTAGCTGTAGCTAGCTGTAGCTAGCTACAGGCCGCTGTAGTGAGGGACGTTTTAAGGGGCAAACTTGCGGAGAAATGTTTCGTTACGAGGTGAGCCCACAGTAGAGAATAGGCTGAAGTCAATTTCAGTGCCAGTTCGGATATTGATGCTTTCTTTTCATCTGTTTTATCGCCGCAGCTCAGCCTGAAAAGGCAGGAAAAGCCTCGGCCTCTCGGGCTGTGGGCCAGATGAGAGATGAGATGAGAGATGAGATGAGAGATGAGGGATGAGACGAGGCATGGGAGATGAGAGATGCCCCCAGCCCACAGCTCAAAGCGGCACGCAGCAGCCACAGCCAACTGCAGCCTGCCTTTAACCCACACAATTCAACGGATGAAAAAACAAACCCCAAAAATCACTTCAGTAGCAAACCAACTCAACACACAACTCAGCAGGATGCAACACTTCCTGAAGAGGCTGAGAGCCGAAAACGCAGAGAGCAAAAGAAAGACTAACAAACCAAAAACCGTTCTCTTTTAAACTTTATTTAAATGTTAACAAGTGTTTATTGGATTGATTCCTCTCCTCCCATCGAGCCAAGCAGCAGAAGGCAGCAGAGGCGCTGAGACCACGAGGCCCCAGGCAAGCAGCAAACCCTCGAAAGAAGCAACACGACAATCAGCACCTCAGAGTCTTCCCAGGTGCAAAGAATTTGAAAGATTTAAAAAGCAAAGAAAGAATCTCTTGAGTTTTGAAAGACGACCATCCCGAACTTTTTCTGGCTGCATGCAGCAAGGCCTCAGCGTGCTGCTGCCCGCAGGTAGCCGTTGGCTGGAAAAGCGTTTTGTGTCGCCGCTTCAAAATTCTTTTTATTTCTTTTAAAGTATTTCTGCTTTCCTCCTTCCGTCGGCCCTTCCAGACTTTCACAAGATGAGCGCCAAAGAGCCCACAGCCCCAACTGCCGAGGAGGACGAAGTGGCTAATCTGGAGAAGGAAGTTACGGAGGGCAACTGGACGCGGCCAGAGGTAGGAGGCGGTTTTTATTTGGCTCTCGAGAGACTCCCAGGCACTCGCAAGCAAAGAAACACATTTCAATAACAACAACCCCACCCTCCGCACAGTCGAATTGAACCCTCCGCTCTGACACAGCAGCTCTAGTTCTCAAACCAGCAAGAGCAGCAGCAGCAGAGGTTGTTGCTTGCCTTGCTGCAGCTGTCCATACACTCCATGCGTTGGGGCTAGGGCGTTTTTGCGGGGGCTTTTCTTTGGCTGCGTGAGGGGTCTTTTGGGTCACCGTAGACAACAATTCCACTGACACACGCAACTGAGCGGGAGACAGCAGAAACAGTAGCAATAGTAGAGACAGTAGAGACAGCAGAGACAGCAGAGACAGCAGAGAGAATGTTGCTTCCTCTTAGGCCAGCTATATGGGGTTCGAGAGGTTCGGTGCTGCGGCTTTCTCTGCCTTTTCTGTCTGTTATCTGCCGCAGTGTGTCTGTCGTCTGTTTGCGTTGTTTGTGTCTGCGTTTGCCTGTCTCTGCCGTGTGTGTGTTGAGTTATTTGCGTGGCGTGTGTGCTAGTCCAGTGTCTCTCTGTCTTGTTGTTGATCTGTCTCTGTTCGAATGCGTTTCCAGTGCGAAGTCTGCGTTTTCCTGTGGGTGCGACTAAGGTAGAGGTGCACGAGGTGAAGGCGGAGACCGGAGAAGAGGGCGAGGCTGTCTTCTGGAAGCATCGGGCCAAGTTGTATCGGTGGGCAGGCGGCGAGTGGAAGGAAAGAGGCCTGGGGGACGCGAAGTTGCTGCAGCATAGGGACACGAGCAAAATTCGGTTTTTGCTTCGCCAGGAAAAAACCCTCAAGGTCGTTGCCAACCACTACGGTCGGTACACACGTCGAAATAAAAGACTTGGGAGAGAGTGCCTTTTTACGTAGAGACGAAACAGAGACGGAGACAGACAGCAACCAGGAGAAATGCGGGGGTTGCTGAGTGTGCGGAAGCTGCGTCTCTAGCTGCGAAAAGAAAGTTGTTTAACCGGCGGTGGATGCTTCTTTTGTGTTGCGTCTGCGGATCGTCAGTGCTCTCTACGGATGTGTACTGCAAGTTGGCGCCGAACGTGAGTTCGGAGAAGATTTGGGTGTGGACCGTCATGGACTTCGCGGAGGGCGAACTGAAGGCCGAGCAGTTTGCCCTGAAATTCGGGCAAATCGAACGTGAGGCCGTCCTCCAGAGCTGGCTAGCCATGCAACTTGTAGCTAGCTAGCTACCCAACCTACAGCTCGCTCACCAACTAACTTGTAGCTAGCTGGCTAGCCAACAGCAATACCACCTGTAGCCAGCTAGCCAACAGACAGGCAGCTACCTAGCTACCCAACAAAGAGCCAACCAGTAGCCAGCCGCCCAACTGCTGGCCAGCTACTAGCCAGCCAACAGCCAGCTAGCCAGAAGACAGCTAGGCAACAGATAGCAGCTAGCCAACACCTAGCCAGCAGCTAGCTAGCCAGCAGCTAGCTAGCCAGCAGACAGCTAGTCAACAGATAGACAGCAGCTAGCCAACACCTAGCCAGCAGCTAGCTAGCCAACACCCAGCTAGCTAACGGCCTTCGTACTACACGGTATCTAGCTACTGGCTACCCGCTAGCTAGCTACAGTCTACTGGCTAGCTAGCTACAAGGTAATTGGCTAGCCAGCTAGCTGCAGGCAATCGGCTAGCTAGCTAGAAGCTAATTGGTAGCTAGCTAGAAGGTAACTGTCTGTTTGCAGAGGCAAAGGAATTTAAGGAAAAGTTCGAAGAGGCGGCAGCCATCAACGCGAAACTCTTCGGCGTGGCCGGCGGGGAGGAAGCCAAGGAGACAGGAGAGACAAGCGGCAAGGAGACAGCAAAGGAGACAGACAGGAAAGAGACAGCGAAAGAGACAGAGGGCAGGGAGACAGCGAAAGAGAAAGCAGGCACGCCACAGGGCAAAGCAGAGGGGGGAGCTGATGGCGCTAAGGGTAACCAATAAAAAGAAACCCGCAGATCGCTGCTGCTGCTGCTCGCCAGCCAGTGTGCAGCACTCTATTCTCTCTCCTCCCTCTGCCTCTCCGAGGCAGTCCCTCCACAGACAGTTGAAACCCTGCAGATCAAATACTAATTCCATTTCGGCTCTCCCGCTTTAAAGGCGAGGGTTTGCATGCACTGCCTGCCGGCCACGGCGCACTCCAAGCGCTGCAGTTAGTGCCGCAGAATCAGCGCCGCCGTAAACCCTAAACCTTTCCATGCTAAGTATTTATTTAGACAAGAGCAGTAAAGAGTACTTCTTACTAAGCCACAGAAAATGCTCCGATGTACGTGCAGTTTTCAGGTGTATGTGCAGCTTTCAGGTGTATGTGCAGCTTTCATGTGTATGCGCAGCTCTCAGGTGTATGTACGGTTTTCAGGTGTATGTCCAGTTTTTAGGTGATGTGCAGCGTTCAGGTGTATGTGCATGTTTCGGGTGTCTGCTGGGGTGCGACAAAGACGAAAGCATCCACAAAAGGAAAGTCCGTTGTTTGTCTGTTGGCCCAAAGAGCTAACAGCAAATTCCAAAACTATTTTAATAGGAAGACGGCAGCACGTTCCAACACACAGACAAGTTAATTAAAAAGCAATCGAGAAAAACACATTATAATCAGAAGGCCGCCGCCATATGAATGGTCTGGTGTGGGCCTCCACTTATACCCTCCCTGATAAGAATTCCGCGTCCTGGCGAACTTTTCGCTGAGGTGTTGGGCTGTCTGTACAGAAGTGAATTCGGAAACGAAACCTTCGTTCTCCCGCGGCAAGTCCGCCAGTCATCACTATCATAAACCGGCACACTTGCAGCACAATCCCTGCCCATTCCGTCAGCAACATCGCCTAGACATAAAAAGAGGTTTAAAAAGAATCACCGGATAAAAGAAATTCCCTCTTCACAGCACGGCGAGCTGAGCAGCAAATCCACCCACCATCGCCAAGGCCACAACGAGCACAGACAGCTGAGATCCACTTCCGCTCGTGTCCTTTGGACCATCGCCGGCATCAACAATTTCATCATTGGCCTTGTCCTTACCACCTGCTGATGCATCCTCCTTCGGCTGCTTGGCAGGGTCATTTTCCTTCTTTCCGTCGCCAGAGTTTGGGGCACTATTATCTTTGGGTTGGGGGGCGGCAGGGTCAGCTTGAGTCTTCGCACCATTGCTTAAAACCTGGAAAAGTTCGTCTGAGCCCATCAAATGCCTCAAATCCGCGCCCTCATTCTCTGGCTGAGAAGGCGCAAAATTTCCCTCTGATTCCTCTGCTGAACAGCACATCAGCCAACCCACAACAACCAAAAAAGTGGAACGGCACATCCGCAGAACCGAAAGTTCTCGCTGCTCTCCGGCTGCTGAGCCTCTGCTAGCTGTCCTGAAGGGCCTCTCAATGCAAGTCGGAAATAAGAGTAGGCTGTCCGTACAGTAGCAGTTGTTTCAGGCCTCCTCTATTAACGACGGATTATTTATTATTTCCCGCTCACAAATAATCTCTGGTTTAGCAGTCAAGGAGATGGATTCATCTAGGCTCCCTGCAACGCAAACAACTTATAGTACTTCAAGTTTATAAACGTACAATCGAAGCGGAAAATGAGAACAGCCTACTCGATAGCAAGTTACACTACGTTCATAATGAACAGCCGCTTCAGCGGAGCATCATAAAACACAGCAAGCCAGCCAAGGCACACGGCTAGCTGCGCGGTTGATCTATAGCTAGCCAGGTTGCTAGCTGGCTAGCCGGGTGACAGTATGGCCTGTTGAGGGCAAAGAGCCCCATCTACAGCGGAGAAACGTCTCCCCTCGCTTCCCACAGAAAAAACCAGCGGCCCGAGTCCTTCTGCCGCTGCTATCGCATTGATCTTGCGTTGCACGCGAGCTCCGAAACCAGAGAAAGCATTGCTTTGAAATGCAAAATGACTGGTGAATCTCCTCAGAAAACCACAAAAACCATGAAGATCGCACCAGCCGCCACAGCCATGAACGTCTGCACGCCCGAGAAAGCTGCCGATACACCTGATTTGTCTTGCGAACCACCACTAGGTTCCTTTCCGCCGTCTGCACTTTTATCTCCAGTTGGTCTTGTTCCACTTCCATATGAAAGTCCACCAACAACAGCGTCATCGCCATTATTATTTTCCCCTCCCAAAACGGCTGAAAATCTTTCCGGCCCCTCGTTTTGATCGGTGTTTCGATCATTCAGTGCAGAAGTGGAAATATCCTCGATCGCTTCTCCTTTAACGGAAACCTCCTCTTTCTCTGCAGAGGACTCGGCTGGCCCCCCTGCGGCAGCTTGCTCGTCTACCTCAGACTTATTTGCATGCTCCTCTTTAGCACCTTCAGAGGCTGCTGGTGCGCTCCTCGGAGGGACGAACGCCTGAGCAATAATGCTCTGCTCTCCTCCCGTTTGGTTTTCCTCTGCTTCTCTCTCTGGCAAGCCAGCGGCCCCTGCGTCCTTTGCCTCCTCCTCAGCATTCGAGGGAACATCCTCACGCTGCTCCGCCTCTGCCGCAGCCTCAGCTGATAATGCACTTCCCGCATGCGGATGCGAAACCAGCGCCGGCAAGCCGCCGGCCAAGGTGTCATCATCCAAACTTCCAAGGGGTGGCACCGCGGCAGGGAAATCGCCGCCATCAGCAGGGAGAAGATTATTGTCGGCCCAATGGGAGCCTTCTGTATGAAGCTGGTCCAAAAAAGCATCGAAGAGCTCCAAAATATCCTCAGTTTTTTCCTTCTCCGACTCTTCTTTCTGCACATCCCCAAATTCCAAGGGGGGGGAAGCGGTGGAATGATTGGCAGCTCCAGAATCCATCGGCCCATCGGCGGCACCTCCAAAGCCCTTCATGAGATCGATAATAACATTTCCGTCACCAGAACTGCTTCCAAGGGCCACCTCGCCATTAGCCGAATCTTTCCTAGCCGCAGATTCCGCGTCTTGGCGGCCATTGGGGGGGCTCAGTTGCTGGTTTCCTCCCAGGTCTCGTCTCGGGCTGTCTGCGCCCGAGGCGCCACCACCGCCAGTAACATCAGGTGCTACTGCAGAGGGTTGCTGTGTACCCTGTGCTAACAACTCACCTTCAGGGTTGAAGTCTTCACCTTCATTAGAAACACGGGAGGACCCACCACTGGTCAGGAAGCCATCGTCTGTGAAATCCAAAACAGACCAAAAGGACAGCTAAGGAGATGAGCAAACTGAAGAAAAGGTTATCTACAAGAAAGCCAAGTTGCTATCTGCCTAGGTAACCATCAATCATAAATGCAGCTTTTTGAAACCCATAAGAAACTGATTAAAAGACTTTAGATGCCCTACAGCAACAAACTGCTAGCGGAGCGACACTAAGCATAAAGCAAGTGCTGCTCCCTGCATCCCCACATCCCAAGGGGCCAAAACGAAAAAGTTATTTGGCGGGACCGATAAATCGTATTTAGCTTAACTGCTTTTTATAAAAAATAATAAACTTACTCTCCAAGTCCATGGGGGAGTCGCCGGCAGCGACCTCCAAGGCACAAGCAGTTCCCAGGGAAAGCACAGCAAGAGCCTTAAGAAGACCCATTTTGTTGGCTGTAGGTTTGAATGTTACGTCGACAAAAAAAGAAAGCTAAG
Organism: Eimeria nieschulzi; assembly: GCA_000826945.1. Taxonomy (NCBI): domain Eukaryota; phylum Apicomplexa; class Conoidasida; order Eucoccidiorida; family Eimeriidae; genus Eimeria; species Eimeria nieschulzi. The sequence goes on from JRZD01009991.1 coordinate 8,260, forward strand.
ACTGAATAAACAAAATGCAACAAATGAAGCAAAGAATAACTGGCAACAGCGCTCCCTGTCGAAGCATCCTCTCAGCCGGTCGCTGCCACCGAGGTCTGAGAATGGCTGGCACCTGCGCCTGCGCCACCTTCGAGTTACCTGCCCGCCCCCGAGCATGAAGAGGATGCTTTGAATAGCAACAAATAATGGTAATGTGTTTCCTTTCTAAAATCCATTAAAATATTTATTAATAACACGACTTGAGTGCTAATAACGACTAATTCAGCCTACGCAATACTGCGAAAGCAGCAAAATTCCTGTCGTGTGGGCTGCTTGTGGAGGTTTGCTGAGAAGCTGAGGTTTCTGTTGTTTCAAAAAACGCATTATTTTGTCGGAAAGCTCGGAGTTTATAAGTAACAACATTTGGTTTATTATTTTTTTAATTTGTTTAGCTCGAGCTTTGGGGTAGCAACGTGCACGAATGTTTGTTTTGATGTTTGTTTTGCACTGAACGCCGTTTAGCAGAAGTAATACTAGGAACAAAGACAGCAGCTGAAATACGCAATTTTAATCAGGCAAGGAAGCACTCATTCTTGCTTTCTAAAGTTCAACAAAAAATTCATAGTGTTCTTAAAGGCCAGTAGATGCTCGGATGCCTTGCTTTGTAGAAAAGCATGTTGTTTAGAGATCAATGCAACGCTGAATAAAATAAGCCTTTCAAGCTAATTTGCTGTTATACCCGATCCACTTACTGTACTCTAAGAGTATTTTGCATTGTACGTTTATTCATTATTTTATTAGCATTCAAAAACATAACCTGAAGCAACATCAACAGTTTATAAAAAGACATCAATAGCTACAATAAGTTATAAGTATTTATAATAGTTACATTACGCTATAGGTATTTATAATAGTTACAATAAGTAACAAGGTATATATGACAATCTTCAGAAGTCTGGCAACGCATTTTCTTGCTTCGCGGAAGTTTGGGTAGACGGAAAAGCTGCAGGTTGTACCACCAGCAGAACACAGCAGGAGCCAAAATAATACCGGACTTAGACAGTCTAATTATGAAAATGAAGCAGAGGACTACTATGAGTACGTATTTTTTATTAATCTTTTGTTTATATTCATAGATACCCCCTATGCAGACAAGGTAAAGTGAGGAAATGTTCAAAGAAAGATACTGAAGAGTGGTTCACTAAGGGTTGCCTGGCATCTGAACTGTCTGCAACCAGATACACAAAAATTCTTTTAAAATTTAAGCATTGCCGCTTTAAGATATCTCTATATCCGTATATTATTTCTTTGTGCTAATGTAGGTAGCTAGTTAAGCGTCAGTCGCATCCCTCCATCTCAATCGGAAAAAGAAACATTCGATTAAGCTCTCCTCTACAGAGAACTTGTACTAGCGGTTTTTATGGGTAGCCGTTTCCCCGTGTTTTGAAACAATGTTCTTTTCTGTCTGCATTTGGTGGCAAGAAGATAGGGAAAGCTATCTCAGATTATGCTAAGTAAAGTGGCAAGGAAATGCATCCCATCCATCATCGATAGAGGCATGACATAGCAGGCAGAGCCCTAGGGCAGAAATCGGCCCTGGCTTTATTAGTTTGATCTGGTTATTACTTGGGTTTCCAATGCGTTAAACTCGACAAGTGCATCTTTTGAGAAACACACATCCCATCATCAAGCAGACATCATCTAAAAGCGAAAATGTCTCATGCCACGAAACCAAATAGCAATGGCCATAACTTTACCGCGCTGCTGGCAGCAAGACTGTTGACAACTTCAGAGAGGATGACTTGAAAATGAGGTACGAGATTGTGTATTAGCAACTAGCCCTAACAGTATTTTTGATGAAGTCAGAGGCACTGGTGTTTTTATTTCTTGCTTAAGCTGGTTTAAAGTAGAATTAAACCCGCTTTTTCCTTGGCAAGATCTTTTTGAATTTACTATATCTTCAAGGGGTCCAAGTTGCAGGAGCGGCAAAGGGATTGGTACTCAGCAATGATACAAGCGCGTAACATCTCCGGATTCTTTACCACCATCTCGTCGGCCGCCAGGCAAATGCTAACGTTTCCTCCGCAAGAAAACGCAGAGACCCCAACCCCTACCTGCAGCAAAGCCACCCACATGTGCACGGGCAAGCTGAAACAGCGAAACTAGACCTGCACGAGGTGTATCTGAGCAGCAAGGGCCCCTCGCTGCTACTTTCTGTCAAATGCTGTGCCCACAGCCACTCTACAAAAAACAATAACCGCAAATCTGGTCATGAAATATCTAAATTATGGTGAATGTAATCTTAAATATGGGAAAAAGAATCTCCAAAAATTGAAATATGGATCGCTTACCTCTCCTGGCTGCGGAACAAGAAAATGCATATCGTGCACACGACTGCAGTGAATGTAGGGAAGCGATGCGGGCCCAATGACGCTGCTGAAGATTACGGAAATCTGATCTCAACAGAACAAATATAACGCATTTTAAAAGGGGAAATTCAGCAGGCGCTCATGGGATTTGAAACAAAAAACCAAACTGGAAGAAAATACACCTAATTGCAATGTCCGCTCATCTGTTGAATTTAACAGCGACTCCGCAACAAACAAGTTCCCACACATCTGCCAATAATGCCATAAAGTACCAATTTGTGGCGTGAAAAACATCAACACATGGCAGCACCAAACTGGCTCTAGTCTGCCGCTTTCCAGCCTTACTTTTCGTGTCAGCCTGAGGAACAAAACCATCAAAAGGTCTGGCCATGTGGCGTAAAGCCACCGCTCAAGGCACATCGTCATGGGCAAGGCGAAACTGTGCACTGTGCGCCGCATAGCCATGTGGACTCCGAGCATCCTGAGGTACATCGCATGCCCGCAAAACGTCTTCTTTACCACAGACAGCTGCAGATGAGCTGAATCACCGATGGTTCGCACTGAAGCAACTTTTCTGAAAAAAGCAAAATGACTATCCATAGGACTCTTTGAATCAACAGTTTTCTGAAAAAAAGATACCTGTCGAAAGAGTTCCCCTCCGGGTTGACGGGCATTTGAATCACTAGAGATGCAAAGCGATTTCGAAGATCGATTGCCTCCTGATCCCGCTGACGGAGGTTTACAGGAACAATGAAGGCTATTTCTTCTTTGCAGCTGCTGCTCTCTTGCTGTTTACTGCTGCCATTCATGATACTCTCTGATCTGGCTAGGCGCTGCTTCATTAGAGCTGCATATTGATGGTAGCCTCCAACGATGCATGTGGCGAATACGTCTGTCACCGTGATTCGCAAGGCGTTATTTGGCTTTGTGTCCTCTTTCGTGCAATCCTCTACATTGCTGGAACTCCGGGAGCTGGGAGCTGTGCTTGCAATATTCCCTCCCTCGCTGTAAGTGCCTCCCTGCCATTGCTGCTTCTGGCATTGACGCACCTCCTTAGGCATCTGGGACCACAGGAAGGGCAGCTTCAGTTTATGCTTCGCCTTTAAATTGTATTTGTCAGTATTCTGTTGTGTCAGAGCGGCGGAAAGACGCTCTTTCAGGTCCTTGATATGCTGCAAGGGAATGCAGATTGGCCTGGCCACGTTGGTTCTGAAAGCGCTGCCGCCGCGAACGGTTTCCAGCAGCCCGTCGTAACTCAAAAGCAAAACCATTGCCGCAGCGTGAAATGGAATCTGCAAAGCAAACCGAATTGCCACTAAAACGCGCCACAATATTGCATCGGGAACTTTACAGACCGAGACAGACGGTTTCAGGGGAGAAAGCACTTGAGGAGGGATGGGTATTGCCGCTTCCTCATGTGGACTTTCTTGCATTTTTTCTGACGCATCAGAGCCTTCAGCTGATGCCTTCATTGATGAGCCGTAAAGCGTCCATGCCGTGCTGGTGCTCGCAACACTCAGGGGGCTTCCACCATCGTAGTTCGTCGGCACAGAACTTTCTGCCTCTTCCGATTCCTCCCCGCAAACATGAGGGTTTTTGTTGTGAAGCAACATTTCGTTGGGATCATCCATTTTAGCCTCCTGTGTAGACAGACAAACTGGTGCTTCTGCTGGGTACGTTTGCCTGTTCAGATTTGACGTATGGCTAGTGCTTACGGATGCGGCCGCCGGCGTTGCCGCCAGGAAGTCTTTAAGAAACATACGCGTGATGGAAACTCCGTCGCCAACCGCGTGATGCATGCGAAATATAACGGCGCTGCCGACGCGTTGTTTGCCAGAGGAGCCTTCTGTGTCCCTTTCTGTGGTCGGGATGATGACGTTTTCTAACAGCAGAAGCTGCCAAAGAGGCTTTTGCGGATCTAGTGGCTGGGCAAGCGCTTCGTTCACAAGTAAAATTACGTCCGATTCGTCCATCAAGCAATTGCACTCAACAGCCGAAGTGCATGAGCACGTTGCTTCTCCTTTGGGCGAGGTAACAAGCGTGGCGACGTCGGCTGAGCGTGCAACTTTTGA
>JRZD01009991.1:12727-33516 GCA_000826945.1 Eimeria nieschulzi
GAAAACCCTGCCGACGAACCCAGCAGTATCGTCCCATCACTCGTTGTACACGAGCAAGAAGCCGAGGATGTGCAAACAAAGAGAGAGGCATTTCTTCCATTGCATCAACGTCTCCGCTGCAACTTCTAAACCCAATAGCGCCCTCCCGATGTTTCAAAAGATTATTAGTTACTGCTGTAGACAGCTCAGCGAGCGTTAGACTCTCGCAATACGAAAAGGCCGTCACTGCCATCCATGGCATCGAAAAGAATAACTTTTCCTGACTTTCCATCAACGACAAAATTTCTGCAAAAGCAGCCGACCTTCTCAAGCCCGGCGTTGTTCCTGAAGAGGCCCCCAAGCCTGTCCTTTGAGTCGTCAGCTGAGCCTCTAAGTCGTCAGAAAAAACATTGGAACTCAAGTGCCGCACTGCTGCTTTCCATGCTAAGATTCGGATTCGGCGAAAAACAAACAAAAGAGAAAGAGCGGGCCACACGAAGCAGTTGAAACAGCAGAAAAATCCCACACCGAGAAGACCCCAAACGACCCAAATAAGTTGCTGGTGCTGCGAAGCGATGGCGACCATCCAATCATCTAAGCAGTTAACAGTCGCCCAAAAAGGGTTGCAGATGTTGCTGGAATTTGGTGGTTTTTGTCTGGGCTGCGTGTCTTTCCAATAGAGGTTTCCCTTGAGCCTGTGCAGTTGTTGCTGCACAGGCAACCCCTCCATTCTACTATTCTGCCTTCTCTGTCGTCGTCGTGTGGCAGGCCCGCCTCTGCAATTACGTCTCGTACTTGCCCCTATACCCTTAGGAAGCATCTTGCTGTCAGCAGTGACAAGAGCAGGTTCTTTGGTTGTTGCAACACTCAGAGAGGAGCGCTTTCTGCATTTCATGAACGGATGACCGAGAATTTCGACAAACCTCAAAGCAGCGTCAAACAATCTGTACAAATAGGAAGTTCTGTAAAACTGTAGAAAGCAATCGGGTCTTGGGCTGCACTGGCGGCATAACAAAGCTCCCTGTAGTTGGCCACATGCAGGGCAGTGCACATTGCAGCTGTTGCCACTAGAGGATTCGTCATTGTCAAGAGAAAACGTCGCATGTTCCCACTGACCAGAGTCCGACAGGAAAGTCGCAGAGCTACCTTCTTCCATAAGAACAAAATCATCCTCTGGGCACGAAGTGCAGATCAAAGATCCATCTGCTTTTTGCTGAAAGCTGCAAAGAGTAGTGGAGGAAGTACTTCCACACTGGCAACTGCCGCTTCTGAAACTGGAAGAGCTCTCCTTGTTTATTGTACCGCCACTAAGGCGGCGGTATAATCTAAGAATCATCTTCTCTGGCAGCAGATACACCTGAATAGTGGATACCGCTCAGCTTGCCACTGCTGTTTCCCAATTATCAAAAAGAAACCATGAAAAGCAGTCCATGCACTACAATAAAAACCAGCAGCAACAGACTGTCCGAAGAAACGTGCTTTAAGAGCGGAGGTTTCCACCAAAGCGGATGGTTTCTCTGAAGTTGAATATTGCACACGACGTGGGAAGACTTCCTCCGTCTGCGATAGACCTCAGGAAAGCCGAAAGCATAAAGGCACTATTACTCTCATGGGATGTTAACCAGATCGTCTCTCCGCATATTTTCTTGTTCGTTGTTGTGAGGAAATCCAGCGCCTTTCCTTTTGGGCGCTTGGGTGTAACGGCGATCCAAGCGCCAGTTCGCAGCTCGTCTGCAACGCCAAAAAGAGTGTCTCCCCTATTGAACGGTGGTTTTTGAATTTGAAGAAAATTGGGTGTATTGCGCTTTACCGTCAACGCTCGAGCCGCACGCACGACAAAGCTGAGGCGCAGAGGACACATCAGTTTCCAGCCACCTCTACAAGTTCCTCAGATGTCCACACTTAACTGTCAGCCTGCTTGCCTAGACATATTTTCTAGAGATGCCAAAAGTTGATGCATTCTTGTTGCTAATTAATATTCCGCGAAAGACCATGAAAGAGTCTTAGAGCACGACATGTCAGTGAAGATGATAGAGCCGGAAACTGCGCAACCAATCCATGCATTCACATGAAACATAACACGGTTGAAAATACACAACAAAGATAAACGTCTTTTAAGCACCTAATTGACGTTGACCTTTCCCTGCTGGTCACGCCTCCTTCTGAATGAACCAGCCGGTTAGCGACCAGCCCCGAAGCAGTTCGACTACCAGGCCAAGATCTTTGCAATCACAAGCTTTCTCATAATCAACAAACATTGTTTTATGCAAAAATATTTCCTTGTTACCAAGCAGACTAGCAGCACTATCTGGGATGTAGAGGTCACTGAAATGGGATGGCAGACTGCTCATAGTACAAATTCAGTTGACAGTATGAGCCAGCTGCATTATACTGAGCCCTAATCCCTGCAAGCAAACCCCTTAACGTAAAAAATTTGTTTTTAAACATTTGAAACGTTGTTGCTGCTTTTATGCCTCATATTATTTTCCCCCCAGGTGTATTGTGGCCTGCTGGACGGGTGGAGGGTAGAGCGCACTTCCTCCATGCAGTGGAATCCGTATGCCACGAATATGGAAACAAAGCAGTCAAAGTCTTAATAAAAATTATAATTTAAAGCAAAACCATTAGTTTGTTTATTTTTTTCGGGTTATAGTGCTGTAGGGCGGGTGTTACAAGATGTGCAGTGAAGTGACCCCATCGAGCTCACCTGATAACTGAAATGGTTGGCGCAAGTTCAACTCTCAATTGGTTTCAATTAAATTTTTCAAATTTCAAACTAAGTTTTATTTGTCAACAAGTGGCTATGGTGAGAAAATAAAGTTTTATTATTTTGAGGAGACGTGATCGAAGCGTGGGGCTTTCCATATGGCGTGTGCAGGACGAGTGGGTAGAGATTCTCCAGAGGCCCTCCTCCGTTCCCCATCAGAAACTCTCAAAACCTTGCATTGTAATTATTTTTATTTAAAATGGTACAACAGGCGTTTATGTTAAATTTAGAGAGTAAGGAAGGTACTCGTGTCGGCTGAGCAGCAGCTTGTCGTCGGGATGCCGCTCGTTCCTGCAGCCAACTGACGGTGCTTTTGCCAAGCTGTCTCGTTGAAGTGTTTGTGTTTACGTAACTATACAAAAGTAAAGTTTGTTTGTTGATACGCCACCACTTTACGGGCCAACAACGGCGAACACACGGAGATCGACCTCTGACAATATGGCGTCTCCTACGAGCGGACGCTCCCTCAGCTCTTAAGGGCATCGTCCTCCCACCCTTTCCTGCGGGAATTACATTTTAAAATTATTTTAAATAGATTTTTTGGGTGGTAACATCTGTGGTATTTCAAAAGTGTAAAGATGAACAAGTGGAAGCTGCTGGGAGTTCGCCGAACATCGCAAAGAGAAGGAGAAGATGGGACGCGCAAAGCGCGTGGCGGCCAGAAAAGAGGAAAAAATGAAAGGAAATTTGACGTCTTTGAGCCGGCTGAGGGGGGCATGCATCCTTTACCGTTGGCATTCCCGACTACTTCATGGTCCTCGTACAACCCAAACAGTGTGGGCAGCAGCTCCAGCGAGCTGTCTTCCAGGCCTCCCGCATCGCCCTGTCGTTCTCACACCAAACGATTGTTACACAATGGTTTTTGCTGCATTTCTTCCAATGCTGAGACACCAGGGGTAGTAGATGCTGTACTCCCGCTGCCTGGCTTTGCAGCTGGCGTGCCTCGCCGGTCTGGAGCTCAGATTGTCCCACAACAAAAACAACAAAGTAGTATTCTTTGGAAATTACCGAGCCCTTTCCGGCACTTTAGTTGCCGAGAAAGCCGGAGAGCTTCCCGGTCACATGCCCTTCTTTACCTAGCACTGACAGACCCGGTCTTGTCCAAAGCTGTACTGTCAAATGAGCAACTAGCTCAACAAGGGTCTCTCACCTTTGGTGTAAAACAAGGTGAACTACCTCACCATATCCCTATACAGCTGGTGCTGACTTGGTGCGTTTAATTGCCAGTGCATTCAACAGCAGCTTCATGGACTCTACACTTGCTGCTGCTGCTGCTGCTGCTGCTACTGCTGTTGCTGCTGCTGCTGAGCTCATATATTGTGAAGCAGACAGTGAGAGTTCGGCCCCAAAGCCTGGAGTGTCAGCGGCTGTCTGTCAGCTCGCTATGTCTTCAGAGCAGGACCAAGAAGCAGGTGTTACTTCATTATCTGGATTGTTTTGCTTCGCCTGCGCTATGCTAATCTTGGCCTTCGCTTTCGGCGTTGCCATTGGCTGCGTGCTCGTCCACTCGCGTCCGACTCGGGGTGCAGTGGCGATCGCTCTAATGCCCCATGGAACTCATGCTGGCAACTCTGCACATGGCATGCATGGGACTTTTGTCTCCAAAGCAGTTGGAGGTGTATTGACAGTACCGACAAAAGGCGCTGGCGAAAGTTATCTGGGTGTATCTGGTTCCAACAATGCCGACGGAGAGACAGCGAGCAAGACTCCTGCAGTTGTGTTGGAAGTTCCGCATTCTCAGCCGCAAACCGCCGAGCCCCTCGCTGTCTTGAAGGGGCAATTCAAATTGCTGATTCCTCATTACAACGGAAGTAAGCCGACGTGCCCACAAGCGCATGCAGTACTTTGGACGCGGTGCAGACCTTTAGAGTGAGGAGCTTCCCTAAGCATAGTGGAAAGTCTTATGGTGTATTTTCCTTGACTGAATTCTCCGTGAAGTGCCACCCAAGTGTGTCTCGCCCGCTGTGTTATTCTGATTTATTTGCAGGTTTGTTTGGCGGGACGGAGTCTGGGTTTTGGCTGCTGGACTACATCCCTGCTCCGCGTGTTGGTGGAAAGGGAGAAGACGTATGCTTCACGCCCCATTCTACCGCATCAAAGGCAGATCTGCACTTTAAACCAAAGGACAAACATGCTGGCTTCCCCCTTACAGCCGCTTTAGAAGAGGAGCGGCCATGGGATCCCACGGGCAGCAGCAGCGCAGCACCGAGGGCGTTTGACGAAACTTTTCCTGAATTTCGGTTGAGTTCAGGAATGCCATTAGCCACGAATCTACTGGCTGCTGTCTCTGCCGCGTCAGCAGGCCAGCAACTTCATGAAGGTTCTACGCTGGAAATAAAGATTAAGAGTGCCGATGAGACACTCCAACAACTGCTTCCCAACTATGACGGGGATGCGGCTGAGCTCCTCATGAACTGGGGCTCCTTTTGGCCTCTGCACGGCGACGCACTTTTGGCGGTAAGCCAAAACCTCCGTGCGCCCACCCATGCTACACCACCACTCTCTTGCATCTAAAGCAAAAATCCTCGTTTGGCTGCTAGCTACCTTTCCCCTTTAGTATTTCGCCATACACTGGAATTAATACAACTGCGTACAGACCCCTGGTGTGCCTCAACCGCTCCAGCCCATCGGGTCTCTCTTAAGGTATCTCTAGTGCTCTTTGTTGCTTTTCTCTCGTTTGTCAAAACACTTCATGGAGATTTCCGCCTCTGCAGGGAGAGACGGATACGACTGAACAGAACGCTGAGAAAGCGCATCAACGACGGAACAAGGAGCAGCTGCCATCCAACCCACTGCCTCCCAATACACTTCAGTTACCTTCAGCTACAGACAGGCTTCACGCAAACGGCGCCAGCAGAGATAATCCTTTCTGGAAGCCCGGCGGGTTAGCAGAAGATACAATGGACGGTCAACGCATGCAGCAGAGCCCCAAGGAACCGACGCGTTTCACGGGCACACCAACAGACTCCTTCGGCGGTCAGGCACAGGGCGTCTTTGACCCTGGCTCAGCTAAGGCTTCTGCAAAGCTACAAAAAAATGTCCTCGAAAAGAAAACCGACAATCCAACGCAATCGTCCATACTGAATTGGCACAGGGGGCCCCGGGGTGCAGAGGGAAAAGATAAGGCGAACAAACGGTTGTTAACCGCTTCTTTCCACCCCATAATTAACTCTCAGGGTAGCGGGTTTCGAATCGGAGAGGTTTGGGCTACCCTCAACCACGCAGTCTATTCCCGCCAAATGTTTGAGGACCTGCTTCAGGACTGTCAGTTGGGCCGAGTGTACGTTCAGCTGAGCACCGCCTTGGCCTACTACACCCTCCTTTATTGGGAAAATGTGGAGTATCAAAAGTACCTTCCACTTCCTGTTAAGTGTCTACTTAATCAGAAGAATCAACCTTCACCACCGACAAGTGGGGGCGCGGAAACGGATGGTGCAATCCAATAAATCCCAACTTTGAAGCCTTTATATCTAAATTACAATGAATGGCAGCTCGTACTAAAGAAGGCTACGATGGCATATGCACGCATGCATGGATACACAAAAGTGGTGGCTTTCCGCGTAACATTGGTAGATTGCGCTGCACGTTGCCTAGTAGGGATACCCTTCGTCGGAAATAGTTGCTGCTTAAAAGAGACTCACAGATAAACCGCGAAAGCATGGGGGGCAAACAAGCAACGAGCTGCAGCTCCATCATCCCCAAAAGAATTCTTCTTTCATAACTTTAACCAAGCCAAAAACACAAGAGTTACTTTGTCCTGCGGGATTCCCTGTGGCCATACCTGACTGGCGTCGTTAATAATTTGCCAACGGCATTGTCGGACCGCCCGGTCATTCTTGCACATGCACAGACACCCCAACGCTGTCAAAGGAAGGGTTTCCCTGCTAACGAAATGAAAGCTGCAATAACCAGCAAAGTAGCTCATGTAAGGCTCAACGCCATGTTGGCGCAATCATTTTTTAAAAATCACAAAAATGAATTTCATTTAAAATGTGGAATTTTCGCTTGACCTGCGCGAAATGTGAAGCTCCGCAAGGGCTGCGAGATCCAGCAAATCTCCCCATTATTTCCATGAATGAGTTCCCCAAATACCGGAAAGTTTCTTTATATAAAAAAAAGCTTCCTGGAAAAAAAAGTTACGCTAAAATCGAGATTTGGCTTGGCATTCGGTTCTGCTGTTGTACTGAGACGCTGCGCATCTACCAGCAATTAGCAAAAGTAGTTAATATGTTGCATGGGTACATTCAGTGGCCATGAAAAGTAGCTGACAATAATATAACATTAAGGTGAAGTTTAGTTCGCATCTCAGGGCGACAGATGCTGTTTCTAATGTCGGTGCAGGAGGGTTGCTCAGCCTGCCAGTAGGCCCCTGGCGGGCCTTAGCTACCTACCATTGGCTTGCAGCCAATACAATGGACTGTTGGAGTCCCTTTAAGAATGCATGGACGAGTTGTTTTTCACTTGTATTTTCTTGAAACCCGGGGTATTTGCAAGATCCCGTTGTTCGTAGGAATAGGCACATGCGCCGTTCGGACTTTGCTGATGCTGCGTTATGTAACATGCTTGAAGGAAGCCTATCCGACTAACTCGGCTCGTGAATGGATGGCTCAGCAGAGCAAGTAGCACATGCCTGGGACACTAAATGCTGGCGCTTAGCCAGGCGATTTCTCAGAGGGTTTCGGCCTCTCTGGGGCGTCCGCATGCGCCTCGGGCTCAACAAATTCTCCCCGATTTCTGCTTGGACAGGAACACGCATCTTATATTCCTGCTCATCCAATTTGGAACTCTCTTGGCATAAGGTGGCGCTCTGCACTGGCGGCGCCACAGCCGCAAACAAACCCGTCTGCTTCATACATTTCAAACAACATCACCGCTTGAACAAACCAGTCGGTGGCCTCTTCAATTTGGCGCTGCACCCCTGGCAGCTTTTTCTACTTTGAGATCGAGAGTTTTTCCAACTTCCTCCATGGCTGCAGCCGTGCAGCCTCCCCCATACGACTTTCTTGATGCGTCTGCCTCGGACAAAGCTGCGGGAGACACTACTCGCTACAGTTCGATTATCTTAGCGTTAATGAACTAAACTAAAAAGTTGGATTTCAGCTGCATTCCACCGGAGCATCCGCAGCATCCGGGTGCGCATCTGGCAGTGCAGCGTTTCGGTTTCTCTATTTTTTTGAGGTGTTTGTAGCAGTTTCTTTCGACGGAAAAGCGATTAGACGCACTTTCTTGTTTTCGCTATTTGTGAACTGCAAGGAACAAGCGACAAATAGAAGAACAGAAAGAGCAACCACCGCCAGCAGCTGCCTGCATCCATCAGCTGCTTTCCATGCCTACCACAGCGTATCTACGCGTTGAATTCCAACCCTTTCTTCTCCGGGTCTTTCTAGCTGCGAGACAAGTTCATATTTGAATTGCCGGCAGCATTCGCTTTGAGGCTGTAGCTAGCTGTAGCTAGCTGTAGTTAGCTGTAGTGGTTTTCTTGTGGGTTGGTAACATGAAGCGCCTTCGAACGAGTTTCAGCCGAATTGCGGCCGGAGATGTCGGCGTGAGCAATCTGGAGAAGGTAACTTCTCTTCCAGTTCAAGCGATGGGCCAAGGCGATAGCACTGGTGCGTCATTCATCATTTTCACCTTTCGTTTCGCCATGTAATTAGGTATTTGCTGTGTAGGGTTTTCTCTTTTCAATTTTAGGTAGGTTCGTATCCGTATTCATTGCATTTTAAAATGAAAAGTTACCTGGATGTAGAAATCAAATAGGAAATGCCGTATGAAGGTGCTTACACCAAGGTCCTGGGACCTAGCGTCGCAGCTTATATGTCACGGAGAGAGCTGCAATTTCAAATGGCGTCGGGCTGCCTCAGAGAAAAACGGGGGACATGCAGAGGTGGAAATTTTGGCAATTTCTCCTCAGAGAGGCTGAGCTTTTTATTGGGTTATGTTCGCGACGCGAACAGAGTTGTATGAGAACGATAATTGTTTTTCAAGTGCCGGCTGAAGCGGCATTCCTTGCCTTTCTGTCTGCTTTTTAGGCGCTGATGAGTTGGCAAGAAATTTGGTGACAGCCGCATCGGCGGTTGACGTGCCGAATGATTTGCGTCGCCAACTGTATCAGGAGGCTCACGCCTTCAAACATTCGCCGCTCTTCACCCAGAAGGTTTGTCTTTTCTGCTTCCTGACTTTATGTTGTCTGTCGCTCTAATGTTTCCTAGCGCTTTCTCCTTGTTTGTTGCGCCCATCTGCATTTGTTCCTTCTGTATGGCAGGCAGCCCCCTGTTCGACTCATGGCTGAATCCACCTTGTTGTTCGAGGCTTAGTCTGAGCTCTTGTTTTGTTGGTTTCTGTTTTGTTTGATTTGCCGCAGGTCCGGATGGAAAACAGGCTTGATGAGCATGAGCTGCTGCGTGTACAGCTGGAGGCTCTGGACTACCAGGAGAAGCACGGCGTTCTTCTGACCGAAGGCGATTTCTACTACCGCTATCCTCAGTCCTTTGATATTGCAGCAAAGCCAAAGGCGGACGGAGGCGACGGCCAACTTGAATGGTCGCCTATGAAGCAGACCAGTGTTATGGCTGCAGCCCACACAATGGTTGGGGGCCTGCAGCCGCAGGGCTCCGCGGTATGTGGGGGCCAAGAGGGAGATTCGCACGCTAAATGGTATAATTGGTTACAGCGGCAGAGGGACCGTGGCTGGTACGGCTCGTCAACTCTGGTGTATTCAACGCTCTTCGGCGCGGTGGTGGGGGCCTCCAACTTCACCACTTACTGGCAGCAGTTGCAGATCTGGCGCAGCTCCATGTTCTTGCTGCCCTACATTCTTTTCCTCATAACTGTGGGATTGCCGACCCTTCAGTTGGAGGTAGGCCGTTTGGCCATTCTTAGATATTTTGTCGTTTTTCCTGGCTTTTGCATTTGCCTATTCTAAAGAGCACATCGCCTTTTATCATCTCCCTTTTGCTGAGAATCAAAAAACCCAGGAAAATTCACTTAATAAAACCCAGGAAAAATCATTAAAACCCCAGAAAAATTCGTTTGCGTCTGCCGCTTTTGTTTTCTGCTGTTTCAGCTAGTCCTTGGAAATCTTCTACGCGGGGCTGCTGTGAAGCAAAACACACAACAGCATCGCTGGCTGGTTGGCCTCGGCATTATGCAGGTTTTGACTTCTGTGTCTTTTGTGATCATCACTGCGGGTAAGCAGCTGCTCCCTCGAGCAGAACTTTTGCGTCTATGGAAGGATGGGGGCCCCTTAGGGTTCTTCCTCATGGGGGCCCCCTTAGGGTTCTTTCTCTTGGGGACCCCCTTGGAGGTTCTTCTTCATAAGGGCCTCGTTGTGGGTGCACCATTTGCTATCTCATGGCTGCAATCGAGGCAGGGTTTGCTCCTCTTGCATGCACTGAGTGTGGGGCGCTAAGGCATGCTATGGCGGCAAACAAAGTTTCGTCTGTTTCGTGGCCTCACCACTGATAATCTTTTTCATACGGCAGCTGGGAACGGCTGTGTGGTATGTGTTTGTTGTTTTTCTATTGTTTGTCTGTTTTCTCAGTGCTAAGCGGGCAGCTTTTGATTTATTTTGTCTCGAGCTTCTCACGGCCTCAGCCCTGGCAAGTAAGGTTGAGCGACATGGACCTCTGCAACACTTTTCATGGAAAGCAGAAGGAATGCGACACAGCGGGCCATGGCATTCTCTGCTCGTACGTCCCAGAAGAGAAAGTCTGCATCGCATCTCCCACTGGCAAGGTGAGGGATGCCTGCCGACCTGCGGCCAACAAAACCTGCCGGCTGGCTGCTGGGGAGAGCGGAGAGTAGAGAGGAGGAAATGCGGAAATACTTTTCTCTCTTTGTTTCTAATTTGTACTCAAAGTTTCTTCTGGGTGAATGGCGGGGGGAAGGGAGCCGTGCTGACTCTGTGAGGTTGAAGGGGGCTGGCAGACGGATGAAAAAAAGATTTTCTGTTTTGGTTTTTATTATTTTTCTGTCGCAGGCCACGCTGCACTATTTTAATGCGTTGCAGCCCTCCACACTCGATCCCACATTGGACCCGGATGCGCTGCGTCCAAACGCGCTCGCCACTCTTGGCTTCGTCTGGCTCTACATTCTCGCTTACATGTGGAGAGGCCTCTTCAAGGCAGGATTCCGTGAGCCTTCTTCCCATCTCTCCGTGCTAGTTCCCACATGCTTAGGGTTCAGGGTTTAGGGTTTAGGGTTTAGGGCTTAGGGCTTAGGATTTAGAGATAGAGCGGTAAGAAAGGATTGGAGAATGTTAGCGGTTTCGTTCCATCAAGGAATTTGGCTTTGTGTGTTGAACTCTGATTGATACGAACGCCCATAGCAGCCTCCAGAAGGCCTCTTGAAATCTCTACTGTCTTCTCTTCGCAGAGCGTTTTGGGGCAAAGGCTGAAAAGTAGCTTTTTTAACTGAAATACGTATTCTTAATTTGTATTGAGAAGAGAGTGTAACCTAGCGAACGGCCTCCATTTGTTGCGTGTTTTTCTTGTGCTCAGTTTCCTCTATCTTGCTGATCATTGCCATGGTGCTCTGCGCGACTCTTGCCGTTGTGTCTTTTTTCGTTGGCACCGACGGCAGCGTGCATGTGAGCTCTGCCATTTCTGCGACGTTTGATTGGGAGCCTCTCTTCCACGGTTTCTTTGATGCGGCTTATGCTGCTTCGCTCGTCCGCTACATAACCCAAGATCTCTGCCTCGGATGCTGCATTTTGGGCACCGTCACCAGCTACACCAAGTGAGTCGCTTTTCCCCTCCTTTCCCTTGCAGTCTGCCTGGTGTGTTTCTGCAGTGTCTGCGCACTGTTGCTTGCTCGAAACAATTCGTTTAATTTATTTGCACGGTTATGAATTTGGGTGTACATACACCGCAGGATCGGTTTCAATACATATCCAAGCGGAGTGTTCACATGCATCGTGGAGTTCTTCATGGCGTTGGTGCCCTTTGCCTCTCTTCTCTCTATTGTTGGAAATCTCCATGTACGAGCAAGAAACCGACAACAGCACAACTCGTACTCTGCATGCGTTTACACAAATGGGGCTGGCTTAGCGGCTTTTGGGGTTTTGCAGAGAGGGGCAACTGCCAATTCGCTGTATCGCCGCCGCTTTCGTGTCAGCAAGCATGCGGTGTGTCTGATTTAACGGACGCAGGCTGTCACTGGCATTCCTTTCAAAGAAATAATCAGGAAGACGGGCCACGCGCCCGCCTACTTCGTGGTTTTCCCTGCGGCCTTTGAGAAAGTTTCGTCGCCTTACGTAGGTTCTTGATTAAACCCACTGCAATCCTTTTCACCGCCTTTCTGCTTCCGCTGTCTGTACACCTTGTTTAGCGGCTGGCGTTTTGTAGCCTAGTGGCACCAGACACTTCGCGTCCAGTTCCGAACTCTGCAAGAGAAATCATTGACTTACCTTTATGGTGGCTAGCTTGTACAGATCGAGATTGTTGGCCTGTCTTCTTGGTGGCTAGCTCTAGCTCCTTATTTTTCTTGTTTTTCGTGTTTTGTAGTTGATGTCGATGAGGAAAGCTGCCTGTTTGTGTCTTGTGGATTTGTTTGGTTTGCAGCTCTTTGGCCTCTTTTTCTACGGCGGGGTTTTCCTGATTAACACGCAGGTTGCGGCCATCGCGATTCATTCTGTCTTTAATGCGTTTCTGGTGGGTACACCAAAATACTCCACTTCTTATTGTATTCATCTTTGCAGCTCAGTTGGGGTTTTCAGAGAAATAAACTAGAAATGGTATTTTATTGATGCTGGCGATTGACGCAGGAGTGCCGCCTAATAAACAATCGGTGGCGGCGCACCGTCAGCACTGTGATCGTGATTGGTTGCTACTGCCTTTCTCTCCCCTTTTGTTCCAACAATCAACAAGTTGTGAGACAAAATTCTCTTGCCCTGGCAGAGGCGTCCGCCTCTGTGGCTGAGCAGTTTCTAATAGAGGAATGTTTGCGTTGCTTATGAAGCATTTTGCTCCGCATTTCACATTAGTTATATTTTGTTTTTGTTTTTTCGCTTTGTCTTTGTGGCTATAGAGATTGGAATACGCCATGTATCTCGTAGAGTCGCTGCTCGTTCCTCTTTCGGTCTTCTGTACGACTTTATACTTCGGCTGGTTTGTGGGCTTTCGGCGACAGGCGAGCCTCGTGGGTCCCAAGGGTGAGCCGACTGAGTGGAAAAGCTTTTACGGGGTGTCTAGACAGGTTAATTGATCCAAAAGGGCCATTTAAACTGCTAGGCATTATGCGTTACTATTTCGTTTAGGGCCTTGAGCGCTCCCAGATTAGCTGGTGCCTTCTCTGAGCCGCCAGGGAACATGCAGAGATTCTGCACTGTGTAACTGCAAAGGGTTTTTTGTTTTTGTTTTTCTGTAGCCTTGTAGTTGCTTACATCGCGGCATTACGGGGGCTGGGGTCTGGATGTGGGCGGGTGTTCTGCAGCCTGTATCCTCTTTGGGGGTTTGTGCCTCATCGTCGGAACTTCGTATTTAATTGCAGTGTTCAGCCGGAAGGAGCGCGTCATTCTCCCGATATGGGTGACGGTGCTGGTAAACGCGCTGCTAGCTGGCGTCGTAGCCTTCTTCATCAAGGACCCCGAGGCACAAGCCCAGACTTTCAGAGTGCGCCTTGGCTGAGACCCGTAGTGTCTGTTGCTATATTAGTTAATGAGCAGCGATCTATGGTGTATCTCTTTGCAGTACCAGCTGTTTATTGGTAACCTTTAGGCCTGAAATGGCAGTAACGCTGCTCCCATCTGCAAGCGTCCCCGTGTGTCAGTCTTAGCCAGCAGGCGTAGGCGTCACGAATTTCAGTAGGTTGTCTATTTCATTCTACACAGGTCTTGCTGCCACCTGATGTGCATCTATAACATATGCATGAATAACATATGCATTTGATTTATGTGCTTACAGGAGCGTTTCCTTGCGTTATTTTTGGGTGGAATTCGCGATTTTAGCGCCGAGATCTCTCGGGTGACTCTCTTCTTCCCCCAGCAGACTATTCGGAAAACTTCGTTACTTGGAATCATACCGACTCTGTTTTGCGGATTTTTGACGAAACCGTTTTTCATTTTTCGCCCGTCGACGTACTGGTGCGTCTGCATCAAGCATTTCGTGCCCTTCGTCATGGCCGTATCGATTGTTGACGGTAAGACTCCAACAAGCAGTAAAGAGGTTTTTTCTTGTTGTTCTTGTTAACAAAATGAAGAATGTCCTTTTCTTTAAACGATGTTTGCTGTTGGTTTCTTCGTTTTCTGATTGAATTCGGAAGAGGGGGGAAAATGGCTTTATGTTCATGAGGTAAGTTGCGTGCACACATGCCTGCGGGTTGTGTTGTAGCACTTTATAGTTTTGGGGACATGTGGAAATCAATGTCGCCGTCTCCAAAAATGAGAAACTTTGGCGCCGCCTTTCTGATATTGGGAATAGCCTCCATCTTCATAACGCCGCTTTTGCCGAAAGTGCGTTTTCGTCTGACAAGAGATCAAGCAGGATCTTGGAACCCAGTTTTCCATGCAGTGCACTTTGGATCTGCTCAATGATCATGAACATTATTACACAAAGATAATCCCTTTTCGATTTCTGCTTTCAGAAGAGCCATTTGTCGCTGAAACAGGCGCGCTTGCTTTGCAGTTGTAGTTCTAGTTGTAGTGCATCTCTCCAGCCAAGTTGTGTTACGATGGGAATTGCAGATCCGTGACTGGGTGAGGCCTGTGCCAGAGGATTACATGTCAACGTCGGCCTTTCCAAGCCACAAATTTGTACCATGGACGCGCGTGACGCTTTTTTCCCTGATTCCTGCGCTGTTTCGGGAGCATCTGGCACGTTCGAAGGAGCCATCGGCAAGCGTTAGAAGCCTCGTAGCCGACTACAAGAAACAGAAACTTCCGTTTATGACTTCATTTCAGCCGGAAAGCGGCGTTGCTCTCTCACAAGCAGATCTCGCTCCACAGCCGTTGGGGCCCCCCGAAGAACGCGTCTTAGATATACGACCAACGTCGCAAACGAGCCAGCAGCTTTCCAGTGTTAGCAAGTCGTCGGAGAGGAGTAAGGCAGCCTACACGCATCCTGCATTTTGTTTCTAACAAGCCCAAAGTACCTTTTATAGCCACTTGCTGCAGCAGAAACAGAAGCAGCAGCTCGATGGGTTGCTGCCGTAATTATGACTACATTAGGTATCCCTAGCGCACTAAACGGAATAAGAGAGGAGGAGAAAATAACTGGTGACATGTGCTTGTTCATGTCACGCGAGGCCCTGAGGTGTAAGACACGCAGCGACAAGCTCCTCTCTGGCTGTTTGGTTTAACTCAGGGAGCCATGGCTTGCTCTGTGCGTTGTGTTTGTTTTCTTGTGCCTGCCTATTCAGAGAAAGCGAAAGGCGCGAGGTCAGCCTCAAGCGATGTGATTTCGTTAAGAGGGAGGTTACACATGTCTGACAGGCCGGTGGCTTAGGCCGCAATCCGTGCAGCGTCGCCTCCCCTCATACGCCGAGTTTCCTTTTACTGATTCTGCTTGCTAGCCGATACCCAGCAGCCTATCAAGAGACTAGGCCGTTCTAATCATTGATGAACTGCCCCTACCCCAAACTGGGATTATGCTACCAGCGACTTCAGCTGAGAAGTCTCCCCTGAGGTGTCGCATGTGGCCCATGGGGGGAGCCTAGCGGTCAAGTGTATCCGTATTATCACGGCTGCAATGCGGCACACTGATATTTTGTTCTTCCCCATCTTTTAAGTAACGAACTACGTTTAGGTGGCAGTGACGAAGTGCTCGAACACACAAAGCTGCTTCGTATGGTCTTAGAGTCAACACAACCACCAAGGGGTGGGGGAAAATGTACACGCTGATTCACACAAGATACTCCTCCCCTCAAAGTAGCACTTTCATGAGAACGTTGCAGTTTGAGGTTCCGCCCAAGGCCGCAGCTGTGGTGGCGGCAACAGCAGCAGAGCTGATAGATCGGTGCTTCGCTTCGCCGACACGCAAAACCGCTTCTGCAACTGCTGCTGCTGCAACTGCTGCTCCTGCAACTGCTGCTGCTGTTGCTGTTAGGAAGCCTGTGTGCAACAGCGCTGCTGTTGCATGCGCAGGTGCTGGGTAATCCCCCACCTGCACTGGTGCACCAACACGGTCGGTGTCACATGGCTACTCCATAACCAGCACCTTTGAGGTTTTAAACGGCTTCGTGCTGTCTACCTAACGCACTGTGGACGCCGAAATAGGCGGTGATAGTACTTCTGGATGTCAATGGGCTGTTCCACACAATAGCAACTAGCCGTAAAGCATCACGGGTATGCCGCAGGGTACAGACACCCTTCGATGAAGTGAGTTCGCTCTCGGCGACCTCGCCGCTGCGGTGTCAACAAATTAGGACGCAACATCTCATCAGTCAGTCGCCGCAGTTCACCTTAGAAACTGCGAGTGAATTCAACGGAGTTTCAACAGGAGCTAATAGCTTCCTCCGACAATATCCTGCGGCATTCACAAATACACAACACCAAAGTTCGCTTCCATTCGAACAGTTGTGTGCCAAAGCGAGCAGCAGAGCGAGAATAGTGGCGGCTTCTCTAGGTGTGGCTGTAGTCGTGTG
Source organism: Eimeria nieschulzi (assembly GCA_000826945.1). Lineage (NCBI taxonomy): Eukaryota > Apicomplexa > Conoidasida > Eucoccidiorida > Eimeriidae > Eimeria > Eimeria nieschulzi. Next base: position 29,052 of record JRZD01009991.1, read on the forward strand.
TCCTCTGTTTTGAGATGTAGCGCTGAACTCTCGGTCTCTCTCTCTCTCTCTAAGCCCCTGCCGCTCTTTGCTGCCCCCTCTGGAGACCAATTCGGGTGCAGGCTGAACTCTGTGGTGTATGTGGTAAGAAGGATAAAATTCGCACTTTCGACGTACCCCTAAAGCAGATCCCACTGTGTATGCCACGGTGCCAGCGCAGGTTCCATTGAGAATCATCAAAAGCCCCGATTTCAAGGAGCTCTGATTCACGAACCGACCCTGCATGCATAGACAGCATTCTCAGCCATTTGCAGAGAATTACTAGATTGGTATTTTCCTCGTCATCACACGCCAAATTACGTTAAAGCGAAACCAGCAGATGTGCATGAAATGGATTTTAAAAGTTCTGTCTTTAATGGTTTAAGGTTTCGAGGCAGAGAGGGGAAGAGCCCAACGCCGCTAGACAGGAAGAGAAGAGAACGCATGAGAACGCTCTTTTAAAAAAACCAAATTGTCTTTTCCTTTTTTCGCACTTGCCTTGAAGAATCCGAGAATGAAAAGAGCCACGCCAGACACAACACACGCTACCACAAATGCAAAATGGCCGTCTGTGCTCGATGCCGACAAAGTGAGCCAAGCAACAAAACCGGCTAAAGGCAACAATCCAAAGACAGAAAACGAAGCAAACATCACGGCGCCTGAAACACAAAACAGCACAGTATCAGCATCACCCTAAAAGAGTCCAACGCAGGATGCTCAACCCCCCGGCTAATCTCCTTAAAAACCTTTTTGGTATCTCAGTGGCGTGAACACCACGGCCAGGAAGACAGTAACGAGACGGTATATAGATAAAGAGAGAACTTGTGAACTTTTTACCTCTCCTCAGAGGACTGGGACCCTCAGTGGCCATGAGGCCGAGCTCTTCCACCATCATATGGCACACGAAAAACTCGCGATATTTAAACGTAATGCCGACAAGGGCCTCCGCATCTTCGTCCGAGAATCCGTAGCGATCTCGATAAATCTCAACCATTTCCTGTTTTTCCTCTTCTGGACAATTTTCTATTTCCCTGTCCATACACCATACAAATTGTACTGCCATAGCCACGCATCCCGTCCCAAATAAAGACGTACTAAAAGTCGCACTGTTTGGTATTACGGCCAAAAATAGGGGAAATTGAAATACAGGAAATCGCAGTGTATTGCCACCTCCACACACATGGCAGGTGGCCAACTGTCTAAGGGAAGAAAGTCGTTTACCATTCCTCTCTTTCGCGTTCGCTTTTGACAAAATCAACTTCTGCTGATGAGCTGACGAACTCGCCGAATCCCATGCTAATGGCGTCGGCCAAGAGGTTCCCAATTCCAATGATGACAACTTTGGAAGGATGCAAATTGGCCCCGACACAACCAGCGACAATAGCGAAAATTGTCACAATGCCTACACCACAAACACACGAAGCTTGAAACTATTTTAAAGACCGTTTGTTGTTTTCTTGCGGTGTTGCACAGCTGCCATTTTCGGGTGGAAATAAAAGCGAACGTCTTTTGAGGAAGGGCCCAACCCAGGCCGGTGCTGCCCCGGCTCTCTCTCACCGTCTAAGCCTCCAAATACAATTGCTTTTAAGTATTCAGAGGAAGTTTTCTTGTGCGCCTCGCTGTGCACACCCGGCATCTCGCCGTAGTGCGTGAGCTGATGCGCCTCCCTGAGCAGACGCCGCACCCCGAAGCCCTCAGCAGCAAACGGCTGGCTTCTTTCTCTGAAGAAGTTGTCGTTACAGACGAAACGTTGGCTGGCCAGAATAAGAGGTGCATTGCAGCTGGCGAACAACTCCACAACTTTGCTCTGAATGAGTGTTAAAGCAGGTCAAAAAACGTCCAACCTATGAGCTAAGCGTATCGAAATAGAAGCGCCCTTGCACTTGCCTGGTGGCATGGATGTCTCTGGCCATGAAGGCGAGCCGCGCCTTCTCAAGATCTCTATGAGGCACTGGTCCTTTTCCACAACTATTTTGCGGAGCTGTTCCAAAATTGGAGGCCTCAATGGCCCCGGGGTCTGTTAGGAGGGGACATGCGTTGTCGTGTTTCATCTTGTTAGTGACAGCAGAACAGGAATTTTGAGTAATGTGTTGGTTGGAGGCAACAGCGCCTCCTTAGGCAGAGGCTGGTTATCCAGGTGTATGTACTGAAAGCTGCTTGCAGGGCGAACACAAAAGCTTATACGTAGAAAGAAAAGGGGCTAGTGACATAGACAAACTCTTGAATCTTGCTTAACGCACAGCAATCTGTCTGTGGACAGAAACTCGAATATTCGCCGCGATATAACTTCCCGTTTCTCAGAAGTAACTCGTCGGGCGCCAGTAACTTGTGGTTACTGGTACAAAGTACAAGAATGAGGAATTATTGAAATGGAGGCGTTTCTGAGGGGGCAGTACAGTGGCTGACCAGGGAAAACGTGCCAACTGATCTTGAGTTTAAAAATGGAGCAGTTTCTGAGTAATAAGAATTTTTATATTCCTTCTTTTCGGACACACAAAGGCGCACAGAGCTTGGAATAACCATGTGACTCCTTACAGCCCCACAAGTTCCACTTCATTTTTTAAGTAAAGGAAATGAAGGCTTCTACCTTCATGCAAAATTAAACATTACATACTAATACATTACTTTAATTTTATTGCTGTTCTTGAATTTTCTGAACCATTTGGAGAACCGGAGGTCCAAGTATTCACCCTCTCTACCTCCAGTCTCCTCTTGTAGCATGCTGAACTGAGTGTTATTGATATTCACCCAACACCTTAGTGATTATGCCTCTGCACATTAAATGCACACATTATCCATGATTGAATAGAGCAACACGAGCTAGCCATAGATCGCTCCAGGCTGCGAGAATGGGGGAAAAGCACCCTATACTGTAGTGGTCAACTCCTGCCTTATGCAGGTATGGTTTCTCATGGCTGAGCTTACAATGTATTAAAATAATCCTTTTAACAGCAGCTTAAATATATTTGTTTCCGGTCCATGAATCTCTCTATTCATCTCTCTTCTTACAATAGCTAAGCTAACAGGATAAACTGAGTGTTGTTGATAAGCAGCTAACGCCTTGGTGATTAGTTCTCCTGCACTTACACGCACGCATTGTGCACGGTTTTATAGAGCAGCACTAGCTAGCCACAGCTAGCTGCAGGCTGCCGCAGTGGGGGTGGCGAACCTCAGCTCCCCTACACACCAACGGCCATAGGCCTGAGGCTGTTACATGCAACGCAACATGTTGATGCAAATGCCCTACATTAAATTGGTTGGTTGGTTTCTATAATTTTAAAACGTCCTAATTAATATTTTCGGTTATTTAAGGGTGGAAAGGTTAAGCCTGGATATAATGGGCAGCAGGAGCTCAGCTCCTTGGGGCGTGTGTTCAGATGCGTGCGTGCTCAAGGTGGAGGCAGCTGCCCCTTGACCGCATACTCTTTCAGCTTGGCTGTGATAAGTCGGCATGGCCTCAGAGAGGCAAGCCTGGAAGGCTAGACTTCTTTGGGGGCTACCTATTTTTAAGTTATTGCTAATGTGCAGAGTTATCAGTGCTACCAGCACACACCCCAGCATCCCCACTCGCCAACGGCCATAGGGCTGAGGCTATGGCAACGGGCAGGTAAATGGAGAGATCCATGAACCAGAGACTACTCTAGGACGCCGTCAAAGGATCAAAGAGTATCTTCTAGAGTATTGTAGCCTCTGGCCATGCGAAGCCCGTCCTGCACAAGGCAAAAGTTCGCGTGTTACATCTGTGGAGGTCGCTTGAATGTTCGTAAAAGCAAATTCTGGCAGTTGTTGAAGTGACAATGTTTTGTACTCCGTCCCAGCGCCTCTGGCCGCTACCCTGCCTTTTCAAGGCCGTTTTGGGGGCCTGAATTTCCTACCTCCAGGGACTTTCTTTCGGGTAATATGATGCGTTTATTAATAAAGGAGCAGCTTCTTACCCTTCTGAGCTATGGGAAAGAACGCTGTTAAGGGCACAAAGCCGCCTTGGATTACAAAAGGTGGAAGGAGTGTTAACTAGTTGTCCTAGTCTTCTCTGTGCCCGTCGCATTTGCCTCAAGAACAATCATTCATGGGAGTATCCAGAGTGACGGGACCCAGAAAAATGGCACTGGAAGGCATTATTAGCTTATCCTCGGCAGCTACGCAGAACGCCGTCTGCAGTTACTGTTGTAGCCCGCGTGCACAGTAGCAGAGCATTCATTAACGCGTAGTTTGAGTTGTCGAAACGTTTCTGTTTATAAGTGGGCAAGACACCTCCCTGAACCTCAGAAAAAAGCAGTGAGTTTCATTCCTAGGCTTGAGCTTGAGCTCATGGCCCTTGAAGCCACAGCCTGCTATTCCCTGTCATTTAGTGACCTGTACACAGTGTACAGACTACGATGGACAATGCTGTTTTCTCAGAAACACTACTTTCGCACGCTTTCGTCTTCTTTGAGTAACACGGGCATGC
>JRZD01009992.1:0-18832 GCA_000826945.1 Eimeria nieschulzi
AGACACAGAGACACACAGAGAAACACAGAGAGACACACACACCTCGAAACACACAGACACTCAGAAACACGTAGAAACACACGCGCGCACACTTAGAGACAAACAGATCCGTAGAGACACACGGACACTTGAAGACACACAGACAATGAGGCACATAGATCCGCTGAAAGACACAGGCAACCAGAGACACTTAGAGACACACACACACATACCAAGACACACACACACACACACTGAAAGAGACATACAGGCACACAGAGACACCTAGAGACACATACACACACTGTGAAACACAAACACTCAGAGACACGTAGAGGCACACACACACACACTGAGATACACACACAGAGACACGTAGAGACACACACACACACTGAAAGACACAAAGACACACAGAGACACACAGGGACACATTGAGACACAAAGAGACACAAAGAAACACACAGAGACACAGGAAAGCACAGAGAGACACACAGAAACACACACAGACACATAAAAACACAAAGCAACACAATGGAACAAAAGCAAAGGCACACAGAGACACACAGGGACACAAAAAGGCACAGCGCAACACACACAGATACACAGAAACACACAGGGACACACAGAAACACACAAAAACACAAAGAGACACAATGGGACACACTGACAAACACAGAGGCACCAAGGCACACAAAATATACATCCCGAAAAACACAGAAACACACAGAGAAATACAGAGACCCAAGCAGACACAAAGAGGCGCAAAAAGACACAGAGACACACAGCGTCACATAGGGAAACACGGAGACACAAAGAGACACATATAGACACTTAAAGACAGAGGGAGACACCCAACGACACAGAGAGACACGCACAGATACACAAAGGCACACATAGACACAGGAAAACACAGAGACACACAAAGACACACAGAGACACACAGAGGCACACAAAAATATAGAGAAAGACACGGAGACGCAACGAAATACAGCGAGACACACGAAGAGGCACACAGAGATATTCAGATACACTCAGAGACACAGAGAGCAACATAGAGACACACAGAAAAGTAGAGAGAGACAGCAACACAAAGAAATACACAGAGACACATAGCTACATAGTGAGACACAAAGAGAAACACTAAAACACACAGAGACACAAAGAGGCACAAGGAGACACACAGAGGCACAAGGAGACACACAGAGACAAAGAAAAACACAGCGACACACAGAGACTCATAGACAGGCACACAGACACACAGAGACACACAGCGACACGCAGACGCACAAAGAGATACAACGGAAAGACACAGCGACACACATAGACACACAGAGAGACAGTGAGACAGAGAAAATTACAGCGACTCACGGAGACATAAGGAGGCACACAGAAAGACAATGAGACACATAGAGACACACAGAGATAAACACACAGACACACACAGAGGCACACAGAGAGACAATGAGACACACAGAGAGACAAAAGACACATACTTAGACACGTAGAAAAACAAAGAGACACACAGAGACACGGAAAGACGCAAAAAGACGCAAGGAAACACACATAGACACAACGAGAGACGATAAAACACAGAGATACACCCATGAGGTTGCAGTGACACGCAGCGACTCAATGAGACACACAGAGACACAACGAGACGCACAAAGACAACAGAGAGACATAGAGGCACAACGAGACACACAGAGACACAATGAGGCACGAGCAGATAAACAGGGACACGCGGCGATATACAGAGACACACAAGGCACACAGAGACACACAAAAACACACAGAAGAACACGGTGACACACAGAGACATACAGAAAGATACACACGGAGATACAATCAAACACAAAGAGACACACGGAAACACACCGAGACACACAGAAACACACAGAGACACAAAGAGACACAAGCAGACACAAAGATATGCAATGAGACACAAGCAGGCACATGCAGACACAAAGACAAGCAGAAAAACAGCGAGATACACAGAGAGACACGGAGACACACAGAGATATAACGAGAGACAACGAGACACACACAGGCACAAGGAGACACATAGAGACATAAAGAGGCACAGCGCGACACACAGAAACACGCAGGGATACACAGAACGTCACACAAATGCACGGAAACAGAATGAGACACACAGAGACATGACGAGCTACACAGGGGCACAACGAGACACAATAAAACACACAGAGACACACATAGATCTACAGAGACACATAGAGACACAACGAGAGACAATGACATACACAGAGACACTTAGAGACACACACACCTAGAGACACACAGAGACACACAGAGACACACAGAGACACACAGAGGCTCACACAGAGACACAGAGACACAACGAGGCACAATGAGATACACAGACACACACAGAGGCACTTAGAGACACACACACACACCTCGAAATACACAGACACTCAGAAACACGTAGAGACACACGCGCGCACACTTAGAGACAAACAGACCCGTAAAGACACACGGACACTTGGAGACACACAGACAGTAAGGCATACAGACCCACTAAAAGACACGTACAGGCAACCAGAGACACTTAGACACACACTCAGACACGCAGACACACTGAAAAAGACAGACAGGCACACAGACACACTTAGAGACACACATACACTGAGAGACACGCATACAGTCAGAGACACGCATACACTCAGAGACACGTAGAGACACACACACACACACAGAGACATAGAGAGGCAGAGGGAAACAGAAAGGGAAAGACGCAGAAAGACTCACAGAGACACATAGAGAAACACAGAAAAAGACACATAGACACAATGGGACACAGGGAGACATAGGGAGGCACACACAGACACACAGAGACACACAGAGACACAAGGAGACACACAAAGACACAGATAGACACAATGAAAGAGACAGAAATAAACACAAATACGCAGAGACACACAGAGACACACTGAGGCCTACGGGGACACACCGACAGACACAGCGACACACAGAGACACACAGAGACACACAGAGACACAACCAGACACAAGCAGACAAAGAGACGCAATGAGACACAGACACACAGAGGCACACAGCGAACCACATACACCAGAAGAGAGACATATAGATACTCAACGGCAGAGGGAGACACACCAAAACCGCAGATACACAGAGAGATACACAGAGACACACAGAGACACACAGACACACAGAAAAACAGACACACAAAGAGACACACACAAAAATGCAAAACACACAGAGGCACACCAAAACATAACGAGACACACTAAAACGCAACAAGATACACCTAGACACACGAAGAAGCACACAGAGATACTCAGAGACACTCAGACACACAGAGAGCCACACAGAGACACACAGACAAACAGCCACACACAGCGACACAAAGAAACACACAGAGACACATAGAGACATAGTGAGATACACAGAGAAACAGCTAAACAGACAGAGGCACATAAAGACAAACAAAAACACGAAGAGACATAAAGAGGCACAAAGAAACACGCAGAGACACGAAGAGGCACATAGGGACACACAGAGACAGATGGAAACACCCAGAGACATACAGAGACTCACAGACAGACACAAAAACACAAAGAGACACACAGAGACACACAGAGACACACAGAGGCACACAGAGGCACACGGAGAGACACAGCGACACACAGAGAGACACAGAGAGACAGTTAGACACACAGAAAATTATAGCGACGCAGGGAGACACAAGGAGGCACACAGAGAGACAATGAGACACACACAGACAGACAACGACACAAAGAAACACAACGAGACACAGACAAACACAAAGCGACACACAGAAACACACAACGACACCCAACAGATACAAGGAGACACAAAGAGAATTCAAGAGAGTTAATGAGACACATAGAGACACAAAGAGAATTCAAGAGAGTTAATGAGACACATAGAGACACAAAGAGAGAAACACAAACACATAGACACACACAAAAACACACAGAGAGACAGTGAGACGCACAGAGACACACAGAGACACAAAAGACACACACTTAGACACGTAGAAAAACAAAGAAACACAAACGGACACACCGAGACACATAAAGACACAAAAAGACAGAAGGAGACACACAGAGACACAAAAAAAAATGATAAAACACAGCGATACACCCACGAGGTCGCAGAGACACAGAGAGAGTTATGCAGAGACACAGATACACACAGAGACACAACGAGACGCACAAAGACAACAGAGACACAAAGCCCTACACAGAGGCACAAGGAGACACATAGAGACATACAGGGGCACAAGCAGACATACAGAAACACACAGGGATACACAGAAAGTCACACAAATGCACGGAAACAGAATGAGACACACAGAGACACGACGAGATACACAGGGGCCCAAAGAAACACAACGAAACACACAGAGACACACACAGACCTACAGCGACACACAGAGACACAACGAGACACAATGACATACACAAAGACACAAAGAGAGACACACAGACACACACACACACACAGAGACACACACACACACTACAAAACACACAGACACACAGAAACACATAGAGACACACGCGCGCACACTTAGAGACAAACAGACCCGTAGAGACACACGGACGCTTGGAGACACACAGACAGTGAGGCACACAGACTTACTGAAAGACACGTACAGGCAACCAGAGACACGTAGAGACACACACACATACCAAAACACACACACACACACACAGCGAAAGAGATATACAGGCACATAGAGACACTTAGAGACACACCCACAGACACTGAGACACACACACACTCAGAAGCACGTAGAGACACACACACACACACACAGACATAGAAGGGAAAGGGGAAATAGAAAGGGATAGACGCAGAAAGACGCACAGACACACACAGAGAAACACAGAGACACTAAGAGACACATATAGACACTCAAAGACAGAGAGAGACACACCAACGACACAGCGAGCCACACAGAGACACACCGAGACACAGAAAAGCACAGAGAGGCACACAAAAACAGACAGATACACCGCCAGACATACAGAGGCACAAAAAACCATAAAGAGACACACTGAGGCGTAACGAAAAACAGCAAGACGCACGAAGAGGCACATAGAGATACTCAGATACACTCAGAGACACAGAGAGCCACACAGAGACATACCGACAAACAGACACACAAAGTGACACAAAGAAATACACAGAGACACATAGAGACATACAGAGACACAAAGAAAAACACTGAAACACACAGAGACACACACACAAACAAAAACACAAAGAGACACGAAGAGACAGGAGGAGACACACAGAGACACACAGAGACACACGCAGACACAATGAGTAACGCAGAGACACAACGAGGAACAGAGAAACAGGCAGAAAAACACAGAGACAGAACTAGACAAATAGAGGCACATCGAGACACAAGGAGACCCACAGAGGCACAAGGAGACACACGCAGACACGAAGAGACACACTGAGACACACTGAGGCACACTGTGGCACAAAGAGACACACAGAAAAAGATAGGTACACAAAGAGACTCAAAGACACAAAGATACACACAGAGATACAAACGAACACACAGAGACACACAGAGACGCTCAGAGGAACACAGCGACACACAGAGACACACAGAGACACACAGACAGACACAGACACAGAATGATACACAGCGAAACACACAAAGACACACTGAGACACGCTGAGACACACGGACACACACAGAGACACACACACAAACACATAGCGATAAAAAGACAAATAGAGACACAAGGAAATAGCAAGGGGCACATAGAGACACACAGAGACACGAAGAGGCACACAAAGACACACAGGGACTCATCGAGATACACGGAGACACAAAGAAACACAAAGAAACACAAAGAGACACACAGAGACACACAGAGACACGAAGAGGCACACAGACACATAGAAACATACACACACACACACAGACGCATGGAAACACATAGAGACATACAGAGACCCACTGACAGACACAGACACAGACACAGACACAGAGAGACACAGAAAGACACACAGAGACACACAGAGACACACACAGAGACCCAATGACACACACAGACACAGAGAGACACAGACACACACAGAAACACACAGAAATACAAAGGGGCACGCAGAGATACACAGAGACACAAAGACACAAAGAGACACAAAGACGCAAAGAGACACAAAGACATAAAGAGACACAAAGACACACAGAAATACAAAGAAACACAAAGAAGCACATGGAGGTACAGAGAGACACAACCAGATTCACAGAAATACAAACAGACATATTCAGACAAAAAGAGACACAAAGAGACACAAAGAGACACATAGACACGCAAAGAAGCATAGGGAGACACAGCAAGACACAGAGGAACACAAAGACACACACAGAAACACACAGAAACACACAAAGACACAAAGACACTCAGAGACACACGGAGAGACACAGAGAAAACGAAAACACATAGAGGGAGGCACACCGTGACACATAGATACAAACTGAGACACAAAAAGACAGACAGGGACACACATAGACAGAAAGAGACTACAGAGACAGAAGGAAACACCTAGCGACACACAGAGATACAAGGAGACGCAATGAGGCACCTTGAGACACATAGAGACACAATGAGACACAATGAGACACACACAGAAACACGGAAGCATACACAAACACAATGCCACATGGAGACACACAGAGACATACATAGACACAGAGACACACAGAGACACACAGAGAAAACAGAAACACACAGAGACACACAGCGACAGACAGAGACACATAAAAATGGACCGAGACACACGGAGATACTCAGAGACATGCACACACAGAAAGAGACACACAGAGATACAAAGAGACATATTGAAACACACAGAGACACATGGAAAATCACAAGGACACACAAAGACACACAGAGACGCAGAGGAGGACGCAGAGGGAGACGCCGAATTACACAGACACACACAGAGACACACAGAGGCACACACAGACACACACAGACACACAGCATTACACAGAGACACATAGAGACACACAGACGCACACAACAACACACGGACACTCACCGAGACAAAATGGGAAACACCGAAACACACAGAGACGCACAAAAACAGATAGCAACATACAGAGCCATAGAGCCACATGTAGACACACAGAAACACACAGGTACACACAGAGACACAAAGAGACGCACCCTGACACGCAGAAGTACACAAAAAAACACAGAGACACACAAGGATACACAAAGACGCAAGGAGAGACACAGAGACACACAGAAACACACAGAGACACAGAGAAACACACAGAGACACAGAGAGACACACAGAGACACAGGGAGATACACAAAGACACACACAGACACCAGGACACACAGAAACACACATAGACAAACAGAGACACACATAGCCACACAGGCAAACACACAAAAGTAAAGAACTAGACGAAGACACACAAAGACACAAAGAGACGCACATAGACGCACAGAGACACACAGAATCACACAGAGACACAATGGGACATACAGCGACACAATGAGACACAATACGCACAGAGATACGCAGAGGTTGAGGCACAAAGAGGCACAAAGAGACACAATGAAACAAACTAAGGCAGACAGCGACACACAGAAACACACAGAGACACAATCAGACACAAAAAGACTTAGGTACACAATGAGACACACAGAGACACAATAAGACGCACGGAGACGCACAAAAGCATACAGAGACAAAGAGGGACACACAGAGACACATAGAGATACCTAACGACACGATCAGATGGACAGAAATACACAGGGACACACAGAAACACGCAGAGACACATAGCGACACACAGAGACACACAGAAACACACAGACACAGGGAGACTCAGTGAGACACAGAAAGACCCATAGAGACCCAAGGAGACACACAGAGACATAGAGCGCCACACAGAGGCACACAGAGACACACAGAGACGGAGACACAGGAAAACACAAGGACACAAAGGGACACAGATAAACACACAGAGAGACACGCAGAGAGACACACAGGCAAAGAGAGAGACACCGCCACACATTGAGACACACAAAGACACACAGAGCCACACAGAGACACACAGAGACACATGGAGACACGCGAAAACACACAGAGACACACAGAAACATACAGAGACACACGGAGATACACTAAGACACAGTCAGACAGGCATCAATACACAGACACGCACAGAGACACATAAAAACACAGAGACAAAGCGGCACAGATAAACACACAGAGACACACCGAGACACACAGAAAACACACAGAAGCACATAAAGACACACAGAGACACAACCCGACACAATGGAATACACAGAGTCACACAGAGACGCACGGAGACAGAAAGAGGCACAAGGACAAACACAGAGACACAACCGGACACAAAGAGACACAGAGAGACACAGAGAGATACAATGAGACACAATGAGACATATAGAGACAGAGAGAGACATACAGAGACACACAGAAACACAGAGACACACACAGAGACAATAGACAAACAGAGACACCCATAGGCAGACACACACACACACACCAAAAACGCCAAAGCACACGGAAGCACACAGAGACACAAGGAGACACACAAAGACTCACAGAGACACAAGAAAAGACACAGAGGCACACAGAAACAACCAAAGACGCACAAAGACACACAGAGACACAGGGAGACACACCGAATTACACAGACACACAGAGAGCCACACAGAAACAGACAAACACAAATACAGAGACACAGACAGACAAACACAAATACAGAGACACAGACAGACAAACAGAGACACATAGCATTATACAGAGGCACAATGAGACACAGACACACACAGAGACACATAGAGACAAAATGAGATACACAGTGACACATAGAGACCAAATGAGATACACAGAGACACATAGAGACAAAATGAGATACACAGAGACACAATGAGACACCGTGAGACATAAAGAGACACATTGAGACATACTGAGACACAATGAGATACAAGATACACAAAGATACACAGAGACACTAACCGAGACATAGCGGCACATTGAAACACACAAAAACACACGGGAAAACACACAGTTGGAGACAAGCAGAGCCACACAGAGACACAACGACACACAAAGAGACACAAATGGACACAAACAAAAACACAGAGACACATACAGAGACAGAGAGACACCGATACACAATGCAACACACAGAGACACACAACGAATTACAGAGACTCACAGAGACACACAACGAGACACACAGAGACACGGAGAGACCCACAGAGACGCCTTCAGACACACAGAGACAAACGGAAACACACAGAGACACACAGGGAGACACACACAGAAACCCAGACACGCAATGAGACATACAGAGACACAGATAGACCCACAGATACCTAATGAGACACAAAGAGACACACACAGAAACACTCAGAGACACACAGAAAAAACATAGACACACAGAGACACCCAGAGCCATAATGAGAAACACAGAGACACACAGGAACACACAGGGAGACACAATGAGACACATAGAGACACACAAAAACACATAGAGACACGCAGAGACACTCAGAGGCACACATAGGCACATAGAAGCACACAGCGACACACAGGGAGACACAGTGAGACACAATGAGGCACCCTGAGACACACAGAGGCACACAGACAGACACACAGACACCCTGAGACAAAGAAATGAGACACACAAAGACACAGCGAGGCTCACTGAGACACACAGCAACGCACAGAGGCACAACGAAAAACACACGCACACACAGACAAACACACGCAGACACATGGAGACACACGCAGACATACAGAAACACACAGAGACACACAGAGACAGAAGGAGACACGCAGCAACACACAGAGACATACAGAAATGCGCAGAGACACAGCGATGCCCAAAGAGTTCCAATGAGACACCCAGCGATACACAGAGACACCGTCAAACCGACAGGGACACACATAGACACACTGAGGCGCAGAGAGGCACAAGGAAACACACAGCGACACACCGGGAGACACAGTGAAGCACAAAGAGACACACAGAGACACACACGGACAAACATAGACATAATGGGACACACAAAGATACAGAGAGAAACTGGGACACACACAGAGACACACAAGGACACACAGAGGTATACAGAGACATATAGTGACACAAAGAGACACACAAGGACACACAGAAATACACACAGACAGACAGAGACACGCAGAGACACACAGAGCCATATAGAGACATACACAGGCACCCAGAAACACGCCGAGACACACAGAGACAGACACAGACACACAGAGGCACAGGGAACCACACAGAGACACAATGAGGCACACAGCAGCACATAGACACACAAAGAGACACACAGAAACACAGATAGACAAGCAAAGAAACAAAGAGGCAGACCCAGACACACAAAATTACAAAGAGACACACAGAGAGAGACACATAACGACACGCAGAAACACACATGGAGACACATAAAGACACACAGAGACACACAGAAACACGCCTCGAGACACAAAGACACACAGAGACAGACAGAGACACGTAGACACACACTGAGACACACAGAAACACAATGAAACACACAGATGCACACAGGGACAGATAGAGACACATAGGGAAACATACAGAGACACATAGAAAAACAGAGACACACAGAGACACACAAAGAAGCTCAGAGTCACAAAGAGACACAAAGAGACATATTAAAACACAAGGCGACAAACAGAGACACATAGAAACACAAAGAGACAGACGGAGGCACAAAGAAACAAACAAAAAAACACAAAGACACACAGAGAGAGACAGAGGCCCACAGAGACGCAGGCAGAGAGAGACACACAGAGACACCATGAACCATACAGGGACACAAAGAGACTCAACGAGCCACACAGAGACACACGGAGACATACAGAGAGACAATGAGACACACAGAGACACACGGAGACACACGGAGGCACACAGAGACACACAGAGGCACACGCACGCACACAGAAACACACCGAAACGCACAGCGACACACAGGGAGAAACAATGAGACGCAAAGGGACACACAGAGACACACAGAGGCACAGGGAAACACGCACATAGACAAGGAGACACACAGCAACGCATAGAAACACAAAGAGACATACAGAAACACAGATAGACAAACAATGAAACACACAGGCAGACAGAGACAGGAAAAATTACAAAGACACACAGCGACACACAGAGACACACAAAGACACCCGGAGACACGCAGAGGCACATAGAGGCACACATAGGTACACACGGAGACATAAAAGCACACAGAGGCACAACGAAATACACAGAGACACTCAAAGACACATAAAGACACACAGAGGCACATAGAAACACATAAAGAAACATAGGAACACAGAGCCACACACAGGGACACACAGAAACACACAGCGAGACACGCAGAGACACAAGGAGACAGAATGAGACATAAAGAGACACCCAGAGGCACACAGAGACACACGAAGATACGTAGACACACAGAGGTACACAAAGAGACACAATGGGACACACAGCGATACACAGGGAGACACAAAGAGACACATAGAGGCACGCAGACACGCAAAGAGACACACAGCAACACACAAGCAGACATACAAAGGCACGCAAAGGCATACAGAAACATACCAGGAGACACAAAGAGACACAAAGAGACACATAGGGACACACAGAGACATACCGAGACACATAGAGACATACAGAGGCACACAGAAACACACAAAGAAACACAGAGACACAGAGCCACACACAGAGACACATAAAAACACACAGGGACACAGAGGCACATGGAGACAGAATGAGACACACATAGCCACACAGAAACACACAGAGGCACAACAAAAAACACAGGCACACACAGAGACACACAAGCAGACATATGGAGACACACAGAGACACACAGAAACACACAGCAACACACAGAGACAGACACACATAGACACAGAGACACAAAGAGACACACAGGGGCACAGCAACACACAAGACGAAACACAGGACAAACAAAGACGCAAATAATCGCATAGGGACACACAGAGACACAAGCAGACATACGGAGACACAAAGAGACACACGGAGACACATAAAGACACACAGACGCATAAAGAGAGACAAAGAGACACAAACAGATACATAGAGACACACACAAACACAAAGAGACACACGGAGACACAGAAAGACACACAAAAACAAACAGACACATAACCACACAGCGAGACACAAAAAGACACATAGACACACACACAGACACGCAGAGATACACAGAGTTACAATGAGACACACATCGATACATAGACATACACAAAACCACAAAGGCACACACACAGACACACAGAGACACACGGAGACACACGGGGACACATAGACAGACAGAGACACAGAATGAGACACACGTATATAAATAGAGACACATAAAAACACAAAGAAACACAAAGAGACACAGAGAGACACACGGAGACACACAGAGACACACAGAGCCACATAGCGACACACAGAGACACAACCAGACATATAGAGACACATTGAGACACACAGAGACACAACGAAAAAACCAGAAATACAAAGAGACACACAGAGACACACAGAAAGACACAGAAAGGCACACTGAGACACAGAGAGACACACAGAGACACAAAGAGACACAATGAGACACACCGAGATACAATGAGACTCAGAGAGACACACTGAGAGACACAGAGACATGCAAAGACACACAGAAACACACACACACGCACAAAGGGACAAACACACACTTAGAAACACACAGACACTTAGAAACACGTAGAGTCACAGAAGCGCACAATTAGAGACAAACAGACACTTGAAGACACACGGACACTTAGAGACACACACAATGAGACAAACAGGCACACTGAAAGACACGTAGAGGCGCACAGAGACACAAAGACACACACACACTGAGAGACACACACACACTGAGAGACACTGAGCGACAGAGAAAGACAGAGAGGGACAGACGCAGAGAAACAGAGAGACACAAAGAGAGACACAGAAAAAAAACTAAAGACACAGAGAGACATAGACAGACACACAGAGACACACAGAGACACAAAAACACACAGAGACACACAGACTCACACAGAAACGCAGAGAGACAGAGAGACTCACAGAGACAGACAGAGACACATAAAGGCGCAGGGTGATAAGCAAACACGCAGAGACACAGAGACACACAGCGACAAAGAGAAACAAACACCTGCTGACAGATAGAGGCAGACGTTGACACAGCGAGCGACTGCTTGGCATTGGGGGAGACAGAGACAACCAGACAGAGGCAGACAGACAGAGGCAAATAGACAACCAGACAGAGACCAACAGACAGAGACGAACAGACAGAGACAGACAGACACAGACTGACAGAGAGGGAGAGCTAGGGAAAGACAGAGACACAGAGTGACACGGAGACACAGAGAGACACAGAGAGGGATAGAGACGAAGAGACAAAGGGAAGGCAGTGAAAAGTCTTAGAGAGGAGGTAGTGGAGGGAGACAGGGACAGTTTCCCTAGACCACCTCGTTTTCTGAGCTCCAAAGGGGACTTCCCAGGCAT
This sequence comes from Eimeria nieschulzi, assembly GCA_000826945.1. Lineage (NCBI taxonomy): Eukaryota > Apicomplexa > Conoidasida > Eucoccidiorida > Eimeriidae > Eimeria > Eimeria nieschulzi. Next base: position 13,592 of record JRZD01009992.1, read on the forward strand.
TTGGGGCTTTGGTGCTGCAGTGGACCTTCCAGCCAAAAGGCCAGGGGCCGATCAAATGCATGCGCTGGCTAAAGAAGCTCTGAATAAGGCAGCAGGTTGCCCTGGGGGCAGCAGCAGTTGAATTGCTGCACCCCATCTGCTGCAGCAGCAAGTCCTGCAGTAGCAATAGCAGCACGAGCTGCTGCTGCTTCTGCAACTGCGAGAACTGTAGCAGCAACTGCCCCTTGTATTTTCGTCTGCTGCTGCTGCAAGGCGCAGCGTGTTAAACTGAGTTCAAAATAGAGACGAAGTGTCTTATTTTTCGTATCGCAGCTGCAGAAAATTTTTAGGGGACAAAAACCACTGAGCCTTCTCTTAGCAAGCAAAACTGAAGGGGGGTTCTGCGATCGACCCCGCTTTCTCTCAAGTGCCATCGGAGGTAGCAAACCCACTTGGCCATCCTACTAAGCAACTGCAACAAAACTCACCAAGAAAAATTGCAGCTGCCTTTTTCCGGCCTTCGGTGCACCCGCTAGATCTCTCTGTCTCTGTGTCTCTCCGGCTTTACTTCCCTGCCTCTCTCTCTCTCTTTTTCCATCTTTCTCTCCTTCTCTGTCTCTGTCTCCTTTTTCCTGTCTGTCTCGCTTTCCTTGTATTTCTGTCTCTCTGTCTGTCTGTCTGTCTGTCTCTCTGTCTGCCTCTTTTTCTGTCTCCATCTCTGTCTCTCTGTTTTTCTCTCCGTCTGACTCTCTGTCTGTTTCTTATTTCTGACTGTCTCTTATTCCTGTCTGTCTTATTTCTGCCCTCTTATTTCTGGTCTTTCTCTCGCTCTGCCCGAAATGCATCCTCTCTAGAAAGGACTGCTCTGCGGTAGCCTGCCTGCATGCTAAGAGGCGCTGTCTTTGTCCGCACTTGCCCAGCAGCGCGCTGTGCACCTTCTAAGATTTAAACAGTTTTGCTGCTGTTGCTTCTGTGCCCAGCTGCAGCAAGCTTTTGATTACCGCTAAGTAAAGCCCCCGAACTGCCGCAGTCGAAATCTCCTTCTGCGTGTCTCCTTCAGGCCTCGGTGTGCCTCAAGCGGCTGCCAAGCCACTGCGACCCTCCTGTCTCCTCAGCCTTGCCAGACAGCGTCGCAAGACCTTAGTGTGCGGAGGGATCAGCCAGGTGTCTCTTTAGGCTGGAGTTGTCTCCTTAAGCTGGAGGTGTCTCCTTAGTCCCCTTAGGGAGGGAGAGGCAAGGGAGGAGAAAAGGTTTTTGTTCGCATGCAGGAGTTTTCTCACGCCAAGGACTTCCCCTGCAGCTCTGCAAGGCCTATTGTTGATGATAAGAGAGAAACGCCTCTTTGGTGTTGAGATCCTGCATGCGCGCGAGCCGGCGAATTTGGCCTCAATGCGAAGATTCGAAGGGAAGTGCAAAGTCCCCTTTGCAGCCTACTCTGCAACTGTCTCCTTCCCAGGCTATTCAGCAACTCCTCTGCAAACAATTTAGCTATTGTGTCATCCGCAGGCTACTCAGCAACTGTCTCCTCCACAGACTATTCAGCAACTGTCTCCTCTGCAGGTTACTCGGCAACTGTTTCCTTTCCAGGCTACTCAGGAAGTGTATCCTTGAGGTCTCAAGGCAAGCCACTGGATGGAGATGCGTGCTGAAGCGCGTCTCCTCGCTAGGTACTGGGCTGCAGGGAGGCCTGCCGTTGCCTGTGTGTCTCCTCACTCGCGTTCAAAAATAACAAAAAGGGTTCGCAATGCCAGCAGAGGCCCTTGGGAAAATCCGGCTGGCGGCGCGCTGCGCTGCCTGCCGCCACTCCTCTCTAAAGCATCTCTTGGGGCCAATTCGGCAGCAAGGCTGTAGGCAGCGTGGAGGTCTCTTTAAGAAACGCATGCAGCAAAGTGGCTGCACTTTGCTGCATGCGTTTTTTAAAGGCTTCTCTTTAAAAAGGCCAAGCGAAGTGCAGCCGGCAAGGCGAGGCCAAAGGCAGCTGAAAAGTTTAGGAGACAGCAAAGAGAAGAAATGAGGAAAACCAAAACTGCGGGCTTGCTGAGGCCCCCCATTCCACAGAGTTTTTCTGCATGCGCTTCAATTCGCCAGAAAAGAATTACTCAAAAGCCCTAAAGACAACTTGGCAAAGGGCGGCGCATCGGCGCGAAAAGACGGCAAAGGCGACAGCAAAGGAGACAGCAAAGGAGACAGACAACAGCCCGTCACTGTGATCTGTCTCCTTTTTTCAAGTTAAGTGCGACTGCAAAGTCCCAAAGTTTGTTGTCTGTCAACGCATGCAAACGTGCTCCACCCGTTGGCACGGAGCTCGCGTGCTGCGGAAGAAGAACGAGGCAAATTGAAAGAGGAGACGCTCCGCAAACTTTTTCTCTGCAAAAGCTGCTGAGCCTGACGGGGCAAAGAGCCTTAAGAGAGAAGCAGAGAGAGGCAGAAGAGTTTGTAAGAGAGAATACGAAGACGGAGACAGCAGCAAGCAGAGCCGAAAGGTCAAAGAGAAAACTGCACAGAAACAAATTTCCTCCGCTGAGCAGCCAAAAACAAATCAAAGAAGCTGCAAGCGCTGGATGGTCTCCCGCTGTCAGCTCTGAGGCGCGTTGCTCGCGTTGCTGCAACAAGTGTCTCCTTTGTCTCTTTTGTCTCTGCTGCCGTTTTTGTCTCCTTTATCTCTTCTGTCTCTTTTGTCTCTCCTGTACATCGCAAGGAGACGCTTCATATGCCCTGCCCACCTGCGCCGCAGAGAGAGAGGAGACGACGGCAAACTTAAGGAGAAGCTCCTCCCCTCAACAGCAAGGAAACACAAATAAACTGGAGCCACAGCTCACAGGCCTCGCAGCACTAAAGGCCTCTTAGGCCAGCAGCAGCAACGCCCGCAATGCGTTTCTCTTTCTGTCTCTACGGACTTCAGAAGGAGACACCAGAGGGAGAGACAAATTCCGGCTGAGGCAGCAGGAGACACACTTGGGAAGCTTTGAAATCGGTTTTATGTCAAAGTCGATCAGACGCAGCCGTTGAAGCACGAAAATCTCAGCCCCACAGCTCGCATGCACAGGGGAGGGGAGAGGTGCAAAGCCCTCGCCCTGAAGCTTCCACAAGGCGAGGCCTTTTGCTGTCTCTGCGGAAACACAAAACAAAAGACAGAAGAAACTGCGGGGATCGTGTCGTCTTCCAGCCAAACCCACCCAAAGAAAAGCGATAAGAATCTCTGCCTGCCGCACACACGCAGCTAAGGCTTTTTTGCATGCAAAGCAAAGCCCCAAAAAATCCTAAAACGCGCTGCGATGCATGCGCTGAGGCGCAGCGCCGAGGAGCCAAAGAAATTCCTTGGCAACTTTTGGCTTAACACTTCGTTGGCCGTTTAAAAAAAAGAGAAAAAAGCATTCAACTAAAACAACAAACTGGCTGCTGCTTTCTCTGCTGTCTTTCAATACTACAGCTGCGAAGCAGGAGGAGCCAGCAGCAACTGAGGAGACACTTAAAGAAGCAGAGAGGGCAGCGTCTGTTTCTCCCCAAGGCACGAAGAGACACGCCTGCCATTGAAGTGTCTAGGCAGCTCCCCTCTTTGCTGCCGCTTGCTGCCGCTTGCTGCCGTTGCAAATCAAGAAACACGCAGAGGCAATTTGCGCAAAGTCGCAGACAGCGTACCGGAAGAGAACAAGGCCAAGTTGAAGAAAAAGCTGACATCCATTGCCACGCGGCCCAGCAGAAAGCAGCACAGCCAACGCCTCACGGCCTTTTCAAGGTGTCTCCTGCAGCAGCGCCTGTCTCCTCGCTCCCTTCCCTGCTGCTGTCTTTCTCCTGTTGTCTCGCGCTGTAGCTGCAGCAGCAACCGACGCCCTGCTGCAGCAGCAAACACCACAACACAGCAGCATGCAGAACATCCCTTTGCTGTCTCTGCTTTGCGGTGTCTCTCAACTTCGCAGCAGCCGGTGTCTCCGATTGGCCTGGCCATCGCTAAGCCCTCGTGTCTCCCCAAGGGCCTCTGAGGCCCAGGCAGCCAGTGGCACTGCCTGCAACTCCGTGAGGCCGAAGAAACAAAAAGGAGACAAAAAGGAGACAGACAGAAGACAAAGAAAGATGCAGGAGACAACAGGGAGCTAAAAGGGGACGAAGGAGACAGAAACGGTGACAAAGAAAGCCTCAGGATACAAAAAGGAGACAAGAAAGAGACACGGGAGGCAAAAGGAGACACGGGAGGCAAAAATAAGATAAAGAAAGCTTCAAGAAACAGACAGGAGGATAGGGTGCGGAAGAGACAGAAGAGGGGCATCGAAAGGAGACGTTCTAAAACTGCCTTGGCTAGGCAAAATACGAGACATAAAAACAGCACAGCACCTGCTCGGTGTTGGAGTTGGACGCGTTGCGCTCCCTGCAGGGCGGAGGCCTTGAGGCCTTCGGGCTGCGGAGTCGCCGGCAATTTTTCAAAGGCCTGAGGCAGAAAAACAAAAGCTTTTTGCATGCAGCAGATTTGCAGGGATTCTGCTGTCTCTCCTTCGTCGCGGCTGCTGCCTCCTGAGGCCGTTTTCGTCTGTCTCGCTGTCTCTCTTTCGCTCAGAGAGACGGAAAATTCACAAAGTGTACCGATGCTAAGTGAGGCTTTGAGGCCCCACCATAAAGACAGGAGATGCTCAGCCTGCTGCTGCTGCTGCTGCTGCTGCTGCACCTGTCTCCTGTCTCTTAACGCGCGAACGCATACAGCCCCCTGGCGTCCTCACTTGCAGATAATTGCTGAATCGAAGCCACGGAGAAAGAAAACAGCAATGCGACATGCGCCGCCGCAGCCGGGTGTCTCTATGGTCTTTGAAACGCCTCTTCAGGTGTTTCTGCAGCTCCCGCTGCACTGACCGCCAGTCCCTTTGCTGTTTTGACAGACACAAACTTGCTGGTTTAAGAGACCCTATAGCTCCTGCTGCTGCAGTTGCTGCTGCAGTTGTTGCTGCAGTTGTTGCTGCAGTTGTTGCTGCAGTTGTTGCTGCAGTTGCAGCTGCAGTTGCAGCTGCTGTTGTTGCTGCAGTTGCTGCTGCTGTTGTTGCTGCTGCCATCCCTGGCTGCAGAAAAGAAGACGCGGCGGGACGAGAGACAGGTATGCGACTTTTCGAAGCGATCTGCTGCTGCAGCAAAAGCAGGTGTCTCAGCAGCTGCAGCGCAAGGCCATGCTGCCCTGCGGCAAAGGCCTGCAGCCTCAGCACCCCAGAAAAGAGCGAGCCATGCAGCTGCAGTGTCTCCGTCAGCAGCGGCAGCAAATCAACGCTGCAGCTGTGACAAGGA
>JRZD01009993.1:7065-28972 GCA_000826945.1 Eimeria nieschulzi
TGCAAAACAATGAACCACTATCTGAGAATACTGCCTTCTCACCATCAAACGGAGTAGCATATAGAAGTGCTCTTGTGGCTCTTGTGCAAGAAGAACCCCCCACTTCCCAGAACTCCACCAGTCGGCTTTGGCCTGCGGTGTCTGTACACCTCAGTAGCACCACATTGACGCCGCAAGTACAGCGATAACCCTGAAGGGCAGCAGGGGGGCCCAAGGGAGGACCAATCTCGTCTGCTGCTGCTGAGGATGAAAAGGGAGCAGCAGCTGCTGCTGAAAAGACATCAAAGCCGTAAGGAGACAATTCAGAAACGCCTGCAGCAACAAAGGCAGACCCACAGCACATCCACAGAGAAGAACGCATGCAGCCAAAAGCCACAAGCCCCAGCCCTTCGAAAGAAACCGGGTATGAAACACGGACTGGAATTGGCACAGAAAGCGGCTGCTACGATTTGAGCTTGTACCAGCAGCAGCAAGAGCCTCGTCTTCCTCTTCCTGTGCTATGCACGCGCTCGCCAGCTCTGGTGCATGCTGCTGCAGCAGTTGCAGCAGCGCCGTTTTGCCTGATGCTGCATCGCCCACCACCAGGACTCTCAAGAGCTCTTCGGACTCAGGAATCCTTAGGGGGGACTCCTCGAGGGGCCCCTGGGGCCCCTTGAGTCCATCGCTGCCCATGAATACTGGCCCCTTGCTGGGGCATCCGATGTAGCATCGGATACGCGGAGGTGCCCCGTTAGGCTTTTTATAAAAACAAAAAAACAGCAAGTGTTCGTATGTGCCAAAATTAACGAGATTTATAAAAAGGAAAGGACATGCAAAATGTCTTGAATGCGTTGTTTTTCTGCTGCCCCAACACAAGACGGGCTAGAGAGAGCCCAAACAGAAGGGGTCGAGACGGGGAGTAAAAACAACTTAATTGACAGTAATATATATATTGCTAAAAAGCGATATTAGGGACGTATTTCGGGTTAACTTTCTGTAATCAAACGACGTTGCGTCCTTTGCATGCAGACATGAGCGATAACCGCCAGCCCCACTTCGGCAGTGGTTTGTTTCTTTCTGCGTCCAAAGCTACGCGGCATACATTAATAAGTAGACCCAAATGTTATTTACGTTTATTTCAATTTTTTTCATTTGTTGTTTTGCCTGTGCTGGATTGCTTTAATGGCCGGGCTAGTGACAAACTGCGTCCTTTGGAGTATGAAAGTTAGTGAGGGGTAAACTGAGTGTTAGCAAAATGCAGAGAGCTCCTTAGGGATTGACACATCTGTGCTTTATAAGCACACAGTACGCACTACTGGATAGAGCAGCACTCGCGAGCAAAAAGACATTAATTGATGTTAGACTTGAATTGATACAAGGAAAATACTCTAATTTAAACTGTACTTTGAACTCTACTTTTGGTTTCGCTCCGGCGAGCAAGCTTTTGCAACGAATGCTTACCAGAGCCTTTGAGTGACGGAAGCATCGAAACAAAACTACAAACAGAGCTTTTATGCCGTGATAGACTGTTTCGCGTTTAAACCCACGCTAGGGAAATTCCGTCTCCGAGAAAATATCATTCATTTTCTTTAACCCTTCTGTAGAGGGGCAACTGCTCTTCGCAAGCTGAAGACAGCTATGGCTGAGTAGTTCTCACGCATCCCAAGCCAGAGGTAATCGAAGCATTGCCGCCTACAGCACGACACTACAAGCAATCCAGTTCTATAGCGACATATTTTTAAGCGTTTGCCTGCGTTTCTAAAAAGATAAGGGAGCAGACCTCCCCGGATGAGGCCATAGGGGAGCAGCAGAGCTCCAAGAAGTTGAGTGGCAAGGCTAATTCTCCCCTAGCCTTCACTCCGCATTTAAAAAATACTAACTAGTTTCTAACTGTACAAGCTTAAATGGGTCTAAGCCGTATTAGCACTGCATAAGACTTGGTCAGGAGAGACGGGGCAACTTCGTAGAAGACCATCCTCAGCTCCAACCACATACGAGAACAATGCGACAGTCTTAGAGCCTTCGTGCAGCATTCTGCTACAGATAAGATTTATACGCCGTTTTTTCTAATTCAAAAAGTTGAGCTGTACACATCATTGTGCTGGTGCACTTGAAAGGTTTCAATTATTATTGTTTTGGTTGTTCCCCAGAGTTTGTCTTCATGACTTCTCGTTAATTGCCAAGAGTCAAAAAAGACCAATGGTGACATTCCTCTCTATCAAAGAAAACGTTGAAGTGAATAAATGAAAACGTCAACTGAATAATCTGAAGGGGATACGACTGAAAAACTTTGAAGGCGCTCCTCTTACGCCCCCTCCGACAACTTACACTACCCCTCTCTCAAGGAGATAGATAAATGGAAAAAGTCACTAACCAAAAACTGCCCTTTAAATGGCGTCAAATAAATCATTTTAATACATTATGGCCTCCAGCCACGCGAAACTACTCCAGTATAAGGCAGGCGCGTGGGCTAGAAGCGGTCCTAGTACATCTTGAGTCACAACATGAACGGGAAAGCAGTTTAAACGACGATTAGCAAGCGGCATTGTGACGTATATTAATTATTATAAATTTTAAAAACGATCAAAATAGAAAATGTAGGAAAAGCAGGAAATGACTGATAAAATGCTCTGAGATGGCTTGCTGTTGTTCTGGACCTTGGAGTCCCTGTGGGGAAGTACAATCAAACAGTGGATACAAAAACTATAAGTTGAAAACTAATTTATCTTTCTAATTGTTTAATTTGCTAACTGCACTGTATTAGAGAAATACGCTCGCACTGCTAGGTGTCTTCTCTACTTCCCTTAAATCTGTCTGTTCCTTTCAGCCGTCTCCGCTCAAGGTAGACACACCGTTTGGACGGTTAATGGTTGGCTGATTGGAACTAACATGTTTTTTTTTACATTTCAGGCATTCCCCTGTTGAGTTCTGTCGCAATATTGAGTTTGTTATATGTGCTTACTCTTCATCGCCCCACGTGCGAGGGACCTCCGTGGGCAGGTTTAGGGAGCACACTTTTGTGGTTCACTAGAAAACCAAAACGTCCTTCGTATTTGCAATTAACGTGCATGATTTGACGGGTCCATCTCCACACTGAAGGGTTCGGGGGAACACAAAATCAGGCAGAAAAAATGGCTCCTCTCTTGAGGCGCTTCATTTTGGGTCTTGCCCTTGCGGGCGCTGTGGCCATTCATTTTGCTCCCGAATGGGCAGTTGTCGGCATAGGAGTTGAAGATTTGAAGACATATGCGCGCGAGAGTTCCGTGAAAGCCGCTACTAAGGTTATGGTTAAGAGTTCGGTCAGCGACTTGTACGACCGGTTACTACGCAAAGGTATTATGCCACAGATTAGCCACTTGCTTCTTCGGGCGAATCAACGCTTTGGCAGCTCTTTTAGCCACAAACTGGCGCGCATGTGGCACGCTATGTTTACCTATCATATGGCAAATATCGAGATTCCCCAAGCCTGGAGTGAAGCTGCAGCCGACGTGCACAAGCAGCTTGGCGGAATCGGCGACCTTAAGCAGTCCATTCCAGCTTTCCAAGGAAAGCAGAGAATGATCAACATGCGAAGCGGCATACTGCGTGAAGAGTTTATTTCCCACGCTATGTTCTTTTTGGGCGCTTTCGTCCCAGAGAAAATTTTCCAGTGCCCATCAAAATCCAACGGCCAGGCTCTCAAATGCATTGCAGCTTACGAGGATCAGGTACAGACTGCCTTGATTGCCACGCTAACTTCTTTTTTTGAATACATCGTTCCACGGTTTCCTTCATCGCACATCGCTCCCACATCTTTCGTTATAGCGGCTGTCTCGCCTTGCCCCTTTGGATTTCTTACCGAGCCAGCGTTCATTTATGCCGCATTTAAAGATATCAAGCTTGAGTTTCTGAAGCCTATGGCCTCCATCAGGCGCGTGTCAAAAGGGAAACCCTGCCCGAAATTGAAGAAAGCTCTGCTCCGCGTGTTAATGATCAACGGAGTGACTCCAGCTGACATGATGCACGCTAAGAAGATGGAAGACGAATTTAGAAAATTCGCTCATTCCCCGAGCGTGGCAGTGGAAGACGGAACAGATGCTATCAAGGAGGCTGGCGCCACGGACCCTAAGGGACTTCTTGTGAAGGAAGGCATGGATCTCGCCCTGTCCTCTGATGAAGCTAGTGAGGTGCTCAGAAAGCTCAAATCGTTCATTCAAACAGCCGAAAAAGGGGGTATGGCGTTAGGGGATGCGGCAATGAAGTATTTGGAAGAGGCAGATTCCGCAGCTGATGTCGGATTTCTTGATCGAGTGAATAAGTTTCTTGAGGACGACAAAGGCGACGCCATGGAAGTGAATGGCAGTTTGCTAAAAGATCTGATTAACGAGCTGGCAGAAGTAATAGATGAAGAGGCCAAGAAGAACCCACAACAAGCTGCTTTCAAGCCTGCTGAAGGGGGTTCCCTTGCTGAAATAGCGCAGCAAGTTCTCCAGAAAGTGCGAAATTTTGACCTGCAAACCACCAAATTCGTCGAGCCGAAAGCCGACAAGAAAAAGAAAGACAAAAATAAGAAGGGGGAGTGAATAAATTGGCTATTAGAGCTCCGAACTGACCTAGCATGTGCGAGTGACGCGTCGTAGATTCGTCCTTATGGAACCCCTGCGTGTTTCAACTTCCAACGCGATTCTGTATGGTCGGATAATAGTCACCGTTCCGTGATATAGTATCTTATTACCTCTGCCTTTTGGCAGCTGGTTTGGCTTTTCCTTCGACTGACTCACGGGCGGCTTTGACACGCACATACCTAGACCCATTTTATTGGAGCATAGTTTCTAGTTTGTCGCGTACGTCAGGAAGCCACGATTGTGCGCTCCAGCGTGAGTGCTAAAGACGTGGCATTGCAGCACAAGACCAGTCAGAACATGAGCATCTAACAACTACCTCGTAGGGAGGAAAGCACCCCGTGCCTTCTTGTCGCTTTGAAGCAACTGGCGACTCGGTAGCAGACACCAGTCGGATGTTGACCACACGTAGTTGATCGTATTTCTCTCATGAGCAATCTGAGATAGCATTTGCTGAGCCTGCAGCATGCGAGATTCACTGTAACTTATCTGAAACCAGACGAATGAAGAGAGACGTAGCTAACCACTACAGCCATTTGCAACATACGAATCGACGCGTAGCATACACCTGCGTCAGAGGCAGACGGCTCTTCTGTCTTTTCTTGTAACGTTTCAACTTCTGCCTTTCGCAGGGATGGTTTCCCATCGCAGGAGGTAATAAGGTAGGATACCCAGAATACGCCAAAGTCTAAGCCCGCATCCTACAAGGAAGGCTACGCCCAGTTAAGCCTGAAAGCCCAGCTGACCCTAGCCAGAATGGTTACCTTCGTTACTCACAATTCTAATGCCCTACAGTTGATAACTATTCTCGATCCTCAGGAACCGGGTGAATCACCCTTCCTGGAAACCCATCATAGACGGTGGCCCTGGCGGTGATGAGGTCTTGCTAATCCATTTTCCCTTTAGTATGCCCGAAAGTTGCCATCTCATCTTTTCTATTTCCTCTAGTAGACCTTGGAGATCAAGTCCTCTTTACTTCCATCCCCTGAACCAATGGGATCGCGTGATCAGCCACCCTAGCAGGCGGGAAACCACCAGGGGTTTCGTTTAAGAACAGGCCATGAAACATCCTAACCACTCTCGTAATCGGTTGCAGCGATGCTGTTGCCTCCACTGCCTTTTCCACTGGTGTACCTGGTTATAAGTGGTACCCTCCTCAATAAGGCTACAGTCTGCTGAGTTATTTAGATTATTCTATCAAATACCCTAAGCATAAATGGTCACCTTCGCTTTCGGCTTTCCATAACTCAAGGCCATTGCCACACAGCTACAGGCAGCTCCCTCAGGCTGTTGAAGGGTGGATTCTGTATTCAACAATACTTCCTTAATTGTCGTTTTCTTGACCCTGGTTTTTAAATTCTTGTACTTCTTGGTTTTTTTGCTATTAGCTCTTCAGCCAGACTCTCCAGTGCCCCCGAGTATAAAAGCGCCACCCGTATTTTCACCAAAATGGTAAGCTGGATTCTCCTCAACGCAAAATATTTGTTTTCTTCCTTAACAGCGCAAGAATTGGCAGACACCCCTCTTCGCCAGAGGTGTCCCCCAGACTCTTTCTGCATTGAACTTCACTACACTCACGGCTCAGGCAGAGTCGAAACCGTAGCCTGTGCCGTGCTCTGTGGGTTTATGCTGAAATTAAGCTGAGAAGTCACATTAGTTAAGCCAAAACTTACTTAACATTAATATAAAGTAATTGAGCTCCGTGCGGGGTTAGCATAAAGACGTTAGTACGCAAACTCCTTAGAAAGACACTTTGGAGATTGGGATCGCGGCTTAAGAATCCGCTGGTTGAGGCCAAGGCCTTAAGATCAAGGCCTTAAGGCCCAAGACAAACTTCAAGGCCTTAAGGCCTGGGTGCGGGATTGAGGCCACCTGTGAGGACTTGACCTCAGGGGGTCAGACAGAACTATTTTGACTGAATTTTGAACATAGAAAGGTTCTGATCTCAACCACTTTGTTACTATTATTGATTAAAGGTTTCCTGTATGTGATCCTTGTGATATTTCAAGCGTCTTGGGTGCCCCGGCGAAAGGCTTAGAATACCGTTGTAAAACCAGTGATCCTGAAACACTTCGTCGATTTTGCATATTTAGGCATGCGCACCCCTGTGAGGCCTGGCTCCTAGGCCGTAGACACTCTTTACACCCCGATGATTTCCCTCGACTTAAAGAGGCTGAGCATTCGTAGTCTCAGGACCTACCTTGCTTGAGAGGTCTTAAAGCCTATACAGTGCTTACCCCATCGTGTGAGGTGCTGAGGCATGCGTCTTCATAAAATTATACAAGGGGAAATGGCCTAGGCGGTGAATGGTCGCTGGGGGTTCGCGCTGTCTAGGTGGCTAAAAACATTGACGCTGAGACGCGCATCCTCACCCAGGCCGTACAAAGATCCTTACGCGGACGCACTACCTATACCGTCTGTCATACGAAGGTTTCTCACAAACGATATTCTAGTGTTAAAACTACCCTGCTTTAACCGTGCATCGAAAGCTGCACTGTAGTTTATAGACATATGGCTTGAGCTACGTGGACGTAGGGATTTTCACTGGTGATAGCGGGTTGTTTTAGCCAGTGGGAAAGGCGTGCTATTCCAAACCAAGCAACTTTGAGGGTCCCGAATTAGTGTACTAGGCCACGCAAGCGAGAACAAACGAGTCCACATGGTGTTCACGTGAGGGGTAAGCCCAGTTGAGTGGGGGATGTGAGCGAACACTTGACTGTGTTTGCGGGCTCTACCCACTGGTCATCCAGCGCCTAACACAGCCTCCCCAGGCATAGGGGGCATCTGGGCAAAGGCACAACCGTGAAAGCGAAGGCCAACTCGGGTTAACAAATACTCGTGCTCTCTGACGAGTTCAACCGGCAGTAAGTTCAACATCTTTTGTAACAGGGGCCTCCATGCTGGGAGACGCCCGCTTCCTGCACAAACTCACTATACTGAGTACCAGCAGCGCCGCCGGTACAAAGTGTGTCCTTTAACTTCAAGCAAACTCGGCATATGGAATTCCGAGCAGCTCTTTTCTGTGGGCAACACCGACCACGCAAGCAACAAAGCTGAAGACATCACCTACAGCCATAGCACTGCTCCTTTTGGGGCAGGGCGTGCTCGCCCTCTGCACATACTTTTGCTCACGAAAAAAGCGTTTTTCTTAACAACTATAATAAGCCGAGGCTGCAAGACGGCGAGAAGAAGCCTTACGCGAGACCCTCAAATTCCTCGCGCTGCACCAGCTCTGGCAACACCATCGACTCCGCGTCTTCCTGCTGCTTGAGTGAGTGAGCAAGCTGAAGGAGACCTGAGGGAATGCCTTATGGACACGTGACTCGCTTGTCCATTAACGGCATGGCTTTTAAAAAGGTTTGGTCACAAGCAAAGGGCACAACTCCGACACAGCACCCACGGTAGTGCTAGGAAGGGGTGGCGAACCTGCGCGGCACTGTTCCCGAGTTAAGACTCCGCGGCAGGACGAATCGCACAACGAGAAGACAACCGCAGGCTCTTCAGGGGCAAATTGACCACAGGCACGTCCCTGAAAACATCAATTTGATCCAACAAACTTATTAGACTTTGCCGCAAAGCACTGGAACTACTAGCTTCGGTTTTGCTGCCGTGTCGGATATCACAAACGGTCCTTCGCTAGCAATCAGGGCTTTTACAGACAAGAACCCCGTGCTGTTGTGACAAACTATGTTCCGGAAATCGCTTGCTGAGTCATCTACTATTAGCGGCGATTGAAAAGCAAGTTATAAGTGTTCTTAATACTAATAGCAATGGTTTGTAGTATAGCAAGCAATAGTGAGAAAACCGTTGATTCCAGTCAGCAATGATGCGCGTGGCTATGAGAAATATTGATGAGTTCTTTACGGTTTTTGCTTTGAACCAAAGGTCCACGCTACCCACAATCTTTTATTTGTAGAGAAAACACTTTGGCTCACACGCTGACACAAGTGTTGTACCCACGGCTAGGCGAACTCTAAAACACTATCGTATTTGCTGAGTTATGAAGAGGTTACTCTGTGTAGCGACTCACATATTTCTGTCGCCTTTTAAGCTCCTCCACCAGGAAGCTACGGAGACACTTAGGCTGCCGAAAGCATGCAGCACCGGTCAAGTCCTGCACAAACCCAACTTGGTACCGTTTGTCCTCCATGAAACGTGACTGCTTGACGATCAGTCGTTGTCTTAAGGTCCCAACAATCTGTTTGGGGACACACTACGCGTTAGGGGAATGGTTTGGTGATAGAAAGAATTCGTATTGAGAAGCAACGGGTGATCAGCTATAGGGATATCAGGGGTAGTTGACGTTCGAACTGGTGCAGAGCGTGCCAGTGCATTGAACGTACTACCAGCAATTGTGGTATTCTGTGAGCAACAAGGTATGCACGAGCACTGGCCATCGCCGCTGCAAAAGTTCAAAAAGCGTGCCAGCGCGCATCCTATGCGTATTTAATATATTGAAAAGAGTGGACTTGTCACCTCCGTGATCATACATTAGCATTCCTGTCTCCATTTGTACTAACGAAATGCTCTAAGTAGGGGTCACCATCCTTGTATCATGAAGGTTGAGTGGCATGGGTGAGAAAAGCGGCAGCCTTAGATGTGATACATCCGAAGTTTGCGGGTCTGTAACGGCTATTTGCTGACCTCCTAGAGGACGCACGGAAGCCGAAGAACATTTGGCGTGTGTATTAGTTAGTAAAGCATAATAAAGTGAGATGTACTGGGGCAGAAAGAGAGTGACAACAGCATTAATATTGGGGCAGGGAGAGATACAGGTTACCCACGTGGCACTTCATTCGCCACCATTTTATCAGTAAAAGAACACAAGTCTTCTACAGTTGCCAGATGTTCAGAGAACGGGGCGGAATAACCTTTTGTCATGCCGCCTGTATGCCGCAATGACCCACAAGCCGAGAATTGAGTGATCAGCCCCAAGGATCCGCCAATGGGAAATGTAAAATTGGTGCGTTGCTTCTGCAAGGTGCAGGAGAGCTACATGAATTCATGCCCAGTTGCCGACAGGAATTCACCGCAGGCTGGAACTATCGTTGTGTAAGTAACCACCACACATTGATTAGTGCGAGTAACTGCAGCGAGCCATAGATAAAAAGTATAAGACAGGAAGTGCAGCTTTTAGGTGTTTGCCTAACAAACTTTAAGCCTCGTTGTGCCCTTCATAGTTAGGCGTTGACTCGGTTTGTGCATTTACCCTTCCAAGCTCCAAGCCAACAGGTGGACACTGGAGACTGCTATGGCTGAGTGCTGAGCAACTACGCAAAATAAGAGTGCTTTAGTGTTAAGGCGTGCAAGAAGTATACTATAAATGCAAAGGCCATACAATGAGATAATGAAACTGAGCAACCCGGTGGTATAGTCCACTAGTTGTAAAAAGCCAACATAAGAAAATTTCAAAACAGCGCTAAAAGTATTTGAACTCAGATAGTGAAACAGTATCTGACACCGGCTTGCATGTGCATGCAGCGCCACAGCCCTAAAAGCGAGGTTTCCAGAAACAAATTTCAGTGAGGCTTCAAGCAGCACCCATTATTTAGATTAAAATAATAAATAATAGCGCTATTTTGCTAGGTAACAAATATAAAGAATTATTGTTCTTCCGCTTGGTCAGGCCGCTCAGCCCTCAGGTGAGTGCGTGTCTCCATGTTAGCGATCTATGCTCAGGGCAGTTCTCTCATGCACCCCCTTCCCCTTTTAGATCATTATCGTTCGAAAACAACCCAAATATTAAAGTAATTAAACATTTCGTTAATAAACAAGCTTAGACACAAAACTTAACAACATCGACATCGCTCACTCAACATTTAAGTCTTCATGCACAGACCATTTTTGAAGTAATCATATAAGCTCTGAGTAATCATTCAAACACTATCATACTTTAATCACTAACAAACAAGCCTGTTTACCAGTATCGATATATAATTACTTTCCAGCAAGTTAATAAAGTAAGAGTGGAATTGTAGTGAAATACAATCATGTTCCAGGTTTTCCACAAGCCAAGACTAACGTGAAGCTTGAGCAAGCCTCCCAAGTTCTTAATAATACTAAAACAATATAGTATTATTTAAGTAATGGTCACTTTCTAAGTCGATGCTTTAATGACCATAAAAGTAATGGGCCCAACAGGCCATAACTATGGGTGACAATTAATGTGAGACGCCTTCATATACTCCGCTGTATTGGGGGTTTGGCCCTTTAGGGATCACTGTGGAGTATTTGAGAATTCTTCAGTATTGACCCAAATACTGCAAGCGTCGGCCCTTCGGGATCGTTGTAGGGACAGCGTTCAGGTGCACCACGCATCCAAACGTTGTCGAGCAACTTAGGCAGCAGGAACCCCCAACGACAATTCCCTACCTAGAACCCTACTTATTTATGGAATTCTATTTACACTCAAACGCTTCACACGATGGGATATCACGGGCTGGTCCAGCACCTATGTATCAACGATTCTCCCTCGCGCTGCCTAGTGGTCCCCCCCGTGACCAGTCTTCCTACTCCAATAAACTCTGGAGGTGCATAGCCTCAATTCCATACTTAAATATTTTTGTAAATCATGAACATAACACAACACTCATAGCTCAGGGTGTGCCTCTAGCCCACCAAAGTGCAAGAACGTGTCCTAACGCGTCATTGACAGAATTCCAATCTGCCGGAATGCCTTGCCTACTGCTGAGTAGTATTCTAGAAAAGCCACAATTATTTAAACTAGAACAAATTTTGAAATTAGAACTCTGCCACTTAGAAATTGAGCCAAACTAGTTCTGTCTGCCACTGGGAGTCATGTTCTCCACAAAAAGATCTTAATCCCCGCGAGTGTACCCAAGACTTTGAGGTAGCCTCGAGCCTTAGCCATTTTCAAGAAGGTCGTTACCTCATGACTTGAGACATAGGTCTTGATTGCATCTAGTTCTTAGTTATTCATTTAGTGTTCACACTCCAATCTTCTGCTGAACTCTTACATATAAGAATGTGCTTATAATCAATAACACTACTATACCAGCATGGCTACCTAACACACACACACAGCTCAATCCTGGACGAACTGAAACAAGCATAGAGCAGGCTGAAACTTCATCTTAGCCTAATCCGGGATTGCAGTTAGATTCACTACACTTTGGTTGAAGCCAGAGAGAGTAAAGTAACTGTGAAAAGACTTGAAGAGGACTGCCACATGCGTCGAGAGAACGCAGTTGCATCAACGTTAAAGTTAGACAAAAAAGTCCAGTGTGTTACTGTTTTGGAAGAACCGATTACTAGCGTTCAGCTGAAATCAAGTTTTGATAAAAGGGACGTTGAACAAAAAGAAATACAAATTTAGCATCAAAAATTCAGGAAGCCCCAAACCATCTAAAATTATCAATGCTAGTCTTGAACCTGCCCTATTAAAATTGAAAGGCGTCAATAGAAAACTACAAGCAATTGGTGACTTTAAATCAAAGAAGATGATTTGGTCCTACAGTAGAGGATATAGGATCTGGAAGCTAAACTCTAGCATGAGGTGTTACGACTAATACAATCCAAACTTTAAATACGTCAATTTTGAATTCGGAACCCGATACCTGCGCGCTGGCGGAATTTTCAGCATCCTCGATTGATAATCCTAACCAAGCTTTTTTCCATTGACCTTCTGTCACCAGTGTCAACCCGAGTGCCAAATGATCACACCTTAAATCGGCAGGAACATTCGACTGACCACCCCAAAATACTGAGCACAGGAGGCAATTTTGGATACACCATTTAATTGATGCAGCATTTCTACAAGTGGATAGATCCATCACTCAAGTGGCCACTCTTAATTAGTCATAGATAGGGGCAGTATAAGTCGGATAATTTATTGGACTTCGTATATCAGCTGCATTGAAAAACTTGATTGTCAACGTTTCAGCTGTTATGTAAGCATTTACAAGCGTGGGACACAAATGAAGTTTACTGCAAAGGGTGGAGCATGTTCGCACTGAGCAGCGGAGCATCTGTAGGAGGCGACCACAGTTGCCCAAGGAAGCCAAGCTATTTCCAACCAGCCAGACATGCTGTAAATGAGCACCATCCGATGCTTAGCAAAATGTTTGTTTGGCCCCAGGAAGATCTTGAGTGCGAAGCTGTGCTCCAGCTTTGCAAAGCGCCTTCTTGTGTCGTCTGTTTGAAACTTCCAGTAAGTTGTTTCAAGCAAATAGTCCTATCTAACTTAGTGCCCAGAAAAGGTCATCGGCGCCCTCGTCTATGCGTGTCGAAGTGTAGTTTGTACTTAGTTTTTGTGGGTTTGTATATGTTGGCAAATAACACCATGGCAAGTCCGAGAGCTTTTACTTGATGAAGTGTTCTTCATAATATTTTTTCATCCTGCACTTATTCGATGTTCTTGAAGTGTTTTCCTTACCTTTGCAATGCCCTTTAAAAACATTCCTCGTCATCCAACCAGGGCAGCTGAAAGGCCTGTCCCGCACACTTCCGGTTGAGATGATGCAGAGTGCGAAAGCCCTAATGGCAGCCACATAAGAGAGCTATGTTCGTAGCTAGAGTTTTAGGGGAGAGAACAGCTTGTGGAGCAGCTGCCGCACACTCAGCAAACTGTATTGACACGCTTGTAATAGAAAGTTCGTTGCATCAGTGGAAAACAAATAAACTGTTTTTCCTACGGATTCACCACCCTCTACCTTTATTATGTATAACGAATGCCTCTGGCACAGAGCAGAAGTGACATCGCAGGCCAGTGCTATATCTATACTCGTACAGGCCGCTGGCCTTTCCTGCAGAAAAGGTATGCCGGATCATCAGGCCGTGTTTGTCCTAGACAACGTGACATCGAATTCATAACTTCTTTCTCCAACCCCTCCCTTAGCATCTGAGTCTGAGTCTTTTAAGGGCCACGACAGGAAATTCTTCTTACGCGAGTCAGGAAATGCTGTCTGCTTCCAAGACTGGTGCTCCGGGGCGCAACACGAGGTTACTGGCAGCTTGGCAAAGGGGCAATGCTGATGCTGAAGCTGCTTCCACTCCGGAGTGCGAGAGACCCATTTCCTCCGTGCGACATGATGTTAACTTAACTGTGCTACAGATATTGTCTGGGTCAACCTGTGCCTGTGCTCCACGGAATATGGTGGAAGGCAGATTTTCGGGAATACCCATACTGTTATTGCTGGTAGTTGCCTGCCTTGAGCGACCTCCAGCATGCGTGTTGGTCCCATGCGGATACGCACAAGCACAAGCCGCACTAGTCGGTGGCTGTACGCTTAGTCCCTTGTAAATGTGCCTCGAGAGCTGAAGAGGCTCAGGCGCACAGAACTCACGATATCGCTTGCTGGATGTCTCCATACGGCTTTGCTTGCATAAGAGCAATGCACCATTGTGTCGGATCGGAGTTGCGATGACCGGCAGTGGTTTGTCCTCGATGTTTTGTCTTGGGCAGATACCTCCATGTCGGTGGAGAGATGCGTCCTCCAGCTGTTTCTGTCGGCCAAGTATACGCAAATTCATCTGGCGACGAACACTGTCCTCAAATAGCTGGTTAAATATGCAAATACTGGAGTCCCGCTGATAGGCCACGGGAACTGATTTGCAACGGTAACGGCCTGCTGGGCACTGGCCTCCTTGCTCCGAAGAAAGCTGCCGTGCCTATTTCCCACGCGCAGCATTCCTATGGCTCCTCAGTGGTAAAGTCTTGCTGCTCACACATAGTGGGCTGCTCAGCCTAGGGGAAGGATAGCAGGGTCTCCTGCAAATTTTCAATCTTCGGAGGTTTCCAGATACTGCGGTTGCCAGGCGCATGCTGCTGGCCTTCTGACTGCGTATTGTCTCTGCTGCAGAAACGGGGGGAAATCTATCAAGCCGTTCGTTTACAGATACCTGATTGGCTAAACAATGTGTCACCGTACAGCGCGGGGACGTCTTGCTGCGCAGCGCTGGATTTTTGCAAGCGTTAGTACGCAATGTCGCAGGAACTTCGCTATTCTGTTTGATGATGGTTCCTGTTACACATTTTCGTACTGCGGGCAAGTGGAACTCTTTGTAAATGTGGGAATACAGTTGAGTTGCAGCTTTAGGGTATGATTCTGCCGAGCTTGCTCGAGGTAAACTTGGGCCTGCAGTATCAGGCTTATCTGCCGCGACTTTCAAACCAGACTTCAGCATGGTGATTGAAAGCAACTTCCTCTTGGTCTCCTACGCATTGCCACCCACATTGTAGGAGTCAGCTGTCATAAGGACTTTCTGTTTTTTATTTGCATTTAAAAACATGTTTCGTTGAGTTTTTCCACCTCCCACGTCCATGGGGGTTGAGGCGATCGGTTTGTGCATGAGAACTTGGTCTCTGTGAGCAGCGTCAAGCTACGGGTTCCTGGTTGTGTCCCCTCTGTACTGTTTCTTTTGTGCCTTCTGAAAACGCAGCCGTCAGCAGATTCTGTGCTGCAGGAGCCACCGTGGCAGCTTGCAGAACCGCTCGTTGCCAAGTACTTATAGGAGTCCAGGTGGAGACGCAAACGGATCGAGGGCTGTTCTGAGGACTTGCTAACAACTTTCGTGCGTGCTGTTCACACGCTCTCACAGCAGCAACAGCAGCAGCAGCAGCAGCAGCTGTTGCTACTGCCTTGAGAAAGGGAGGCGGCCGCTTGGCCCATTTAGTACAAGTAGCACCATGTCCCCACGGTCTTCGGCTTTGCTGTCGTTTGTTATTTCCCTAGGGAACATTTTTGGCTCTGCGTTCGCTGCATAAGTACGTGTTCCAAAAAGGCTGCTGCGCCAGCTGCTGCTGGATCTGCAGTACATGCTGTAGTTGTTGCTGGCAGGTAATTTGGTGTTGCAAGAGCTGTACGTGCATCCGCTGACATTGCTCCCTATGGCGCAACCATTCCTCCTTCAGATGCCTGGCACTTGATGGGCGGCGGCGTCTGGGGCGTGCCTGATGCACCTGCAGCAGTAGCTGCCTCTTCCGTAAGCGGGAACTGCATAAGGTGGCGTGAGCGGAATAGGCCCTAGGGGCAGTCCCTACGTGACCCGTGCTGCCGTAGGAACTGGCACTTCCAACTGAATGCCGTCTTGTTGCATTTATCCTCTTGCATATGAACAAAACAGGTTGCCGTAAGCATGAAGGAGTCTGTGGCGATGTGGTTCATCGAGGCCCTTAAAGGAATGAATCCCCACGTATTCATTGCTTAGGCAAGCGTGCTGGTGGGCCTGCTGCAGCACTTGTTCATACCCCTGCGACATCTCCACTAAAGAGCATGCACTGCGCCGAACAAGAATCCAGTAGGGAATCTTCTGGTTAAGAGGCAGCTGTGCAGCAACAGCCGCGAGCCCCAAATTGTCAACAGCCCCTCCTTTTCCTTGTGTTGCATGTGCACCTTCCCTTGACCGTTTCAAAAAGTATTGCTGATGCGCCTCCAGCCGGTGCGGTTCGAGGCCTATAAGCCATCCTTGGCCATTACAGTGTGACGCTAAGACGTCGGCTTTTGAGGGTATTCCGCACGATTCACTTCTCAGGAGCAGCTGGGGAAAAGGAGCAGTTTGAGCGGACACTTTGGGGGCCCCAGCTTTGGGCCCGCTATGCTGTCCTTCAGAATAGGCCTGCAATACTTGCATCAGCTCATCTTTTCCGTTGTCCGACAGCCGTGCTGGCCGCTGCCTCACAGCGTGCAGCTTGATTGCTGCCCTACACCCACCCATGTACTTTGACTGCCTTGGGCACCTCTCTGCCGCGTCATGCTGTGTGGTACTTTTAAAGCAGCACCAAGAATTCCTACGTTCTAGAGAAATTTGTTGCGGGGTCTTTGATATGGTTGTAGAGGTTTCAAACCCACAGGGAAGCGCCGTTATCGCTACACCTCCTTTTACCAAAGTGCAGCTAGGGTGTTGAGACTAGCTATTTACACTGGACAACAGGAGCACCGCTTTTTTGCGGTGGTTTTGAAGAAAGCGACATAAGAAAAGGCGGCTGCAGGCTTTGCTCAATCGACACATTGTGCAACTGCCCCTCGGCGGCAGGTAAGCTGTGTCCCCTGAGGTTTTGCTGCTGTTGCTGCTGCTGAACTTGGTGCTGTGGCAAATGTTTCTGGCCGGTAGACTTTTTACCGTCTCTCAAGTGTTTGTTTAGACTTCTGGAGCCGTTACTGCGCTTTAGCAATCACGAGGCAGATGCGTCTGACATTCCTAGTGGGCTGAGGTATTGCGATATCTTTAGAGGGGTGCGGCGGGTAGTCTCTAGTGACTGGTGTGGAGGGCTTGATGTTAATTCCCATTCTCTTGCATTTGTGACTTAGTGAGCTGGTGTAATCGTGGGACATGCAGCCTCAACAGACAGCTGAAGCTGAGCCGGCCAAAATGCAGATCCCTTTAAGGATGATGCCATCAGTTCCCCAGTTGCCGCCAACCACGCGGCGTGCGGGAGGGCTTGTTGGTGCCAGCTGCTGCTGATTATCCCGGACTCACCATTGCATGAGCGTTCTCTGACTACAGAAGTACGTGAACCAGCCAAGGGAGCTGCCGGCAGTTTCGTAAGTTTGGAATGGAGGGGCCACAGCGTATTGGTTATGGAGTGATGCCTGATTCCCGCTCTCTCCTTGTCTTTCCTTTCCATGAGATGTTTGGTGAGCTCGGCAGGCGGCATTCTACGATCCGCTGCTAGTCCCTCAACTCTATTTTCAAGGTCTCGGCCCTTTCGGAATGTTTCTGGTCTTGAGTCACGTAATACACGCCGTTCCAATTCTTCGACCTTTGGAAATTTGTGTACCTGCTCCAAAGGTACGCCTTGGTTTTCAGGGAGCCTGTTGTTTTTGCGTCTCGTTTCGCTTGTGGATTTTTTGCTATATTAGCAACGTACACCTGAGTAGCTTGTAGCTGCTCTAGCTCCTTCTCCATCAGTAGTTCGCACAACGGCCCGCGCCCTACTGCAGTCTTCTCTCAGATCTCTTATTTGGAAAAAAATGCTTTTCCAGGTTCCTCTCTCAGTACACGACATCTGCCGCAACATAGACCTAGAGTTAGAAGCCAGCGCCATCCCGCTGTAACACCTGCGGGCCTTCTTATGTCTACGCTGGTGGGCCATAGAGGCGTTTTCCGAGGCCCTCTGGCAAGAGCTGTTTAAATTACAGACAGACTTTGCCGACGCTGCGTCGCGGCCAATTGCCTCGCCTGTTCCTGTGTCAGAGGCTAGAAAGAAAGTGCATGCGGCATTAGAATCTTCTTTAGTGCTGTCTATTTTCGTATAGCTACCCGTAAGAGGAATACCAAGAACTTCCTTCCAGTCCGCGCCTACTTCTTCTAAGAAGATCAGGGGTGGCTCCGCCTCTATACTTTGTTTGTAGGCATACGAGTGGTCACCTAAAGCAACGTTCCATGCTTTGCAGCTTTTGCTGTGTGCATTTCGTATTCCCTTTCCCCATTTCATTACCACCCAGCTTGTAGCATGCAGCCAATGTCTTCTCGGGCTTGAAAGGAGGCACTAAAGAAGTTGCTGCAGCTTTCTCGAGCGCAAATTCAACGTTGCTGTGACTGAGTAGACACTCATTTAGTTGTTCAGGGAACCTTCGCGGAGTTGCTGTGCCCCTCGATAAGGCAAGTAGCTTTGATGGGACCTCGTCTTTCACTCCAGTATAAAGACTAGTACCGGTTTGGGAACCTTGGGACGTTTCTCCAGTACTCTTCACTAAACTCTTAGATGCCAGAAACAGCGAGGCGCTCGCAGCATCGGAATCCTGACCGCCTCCTTTAGCAGGCTGGAAAGATTGGCAACACAGTGCGTAGAACTCCCTCTTCAGGCCTGAAAAGACATAGAAACAAGGTGCTGACTCGATATGAAAGCGCTGCGAGTAGAGTTAAGATTGTCAATCCTGGCATACGAGCAGTATCACAGACGGTTCCTTCTAGAGTTCATTCTGAAAGACTTTTCCCTCTGCCATTTGCGTCCTGTCAACGGCACTGCTGAGTAGGACCTTGTGGCTGGCTAAGTTCATGGCTAAAAGCCGCATGCCACCTATGCTGCTCACCTTTCAGGCGGAGCGTCAGCTCGGCGTACCTCTGGAGGCCTCTCTATTTAATTCAACCTTTGGTTGGGTTCTCCGCTCAAGCTCGACAAGGGTTAGCTGCTTTCGAAGAAGGGCATCTCTCGCCGGTGGGGAAGCACCAGTAGCAGAGATGTCCATCGTCTTCGAGCGCAAAATAAGCCCTTCCTCTTTGGCGGCTTTCGTGCAACAAGCGTTTTGCCCTTCCTCCATCTTCTGTTTTTGAGTTGGCATTCCCTGCGACTGCCCCACTGTCGCCTCTACATTGCTAGGATCCATGCCTAGAAGTTCTTTTTTTTTGTAGGTAGGAAGGGTCATCAAGGGGTCATGTGGTGTCGCTTGGAGAACAGAGTATTCAGCGATGATAGACTCGTTGACAGGTACTGAAGCATGCAGCTCTTTTGTTTCGTGACTTGCAGCTTGCTGCAGCTCCGGCAGTCCTTCGCTTAACAGGAATTCTTTGTTAACTGGCATGAGGCTCAAAGAGGCAGTAGCAGTAGCGCCCGGCGCAGCCAGGAGGGAAGACGCCTGTGGGGAACTGCCGGGGCAACAAGGCGGATGGGTATCTTGGCTTGCATGGGCAGGGATTAGAATTTCAATTGAGAGGGGCATCTTTTTCTGGAGCAGCGACTGAGGGGACAGTTCCCGGGGATGTTCGGCTGCTGCTAGAAGCTGTCCACTGTGCGGAAAATTGGAGTGAACTGATGCCACTTCGTTAGTGTCTATGCCTTTATTTAGGCTTCCGGAGGCACTTAGATCTTCGGCGGCGTTTTCCAGTACTCCAGTTCTGGGGTTCCCCTTCGTCCCTGCTGGGTCTTGCGACTCTGTCTGTTGGGCTTTAATGCCATCCAGCTCGGACAAGGCGGGTTCGCTGTTTCCCTTTGGTGTGGCAGCTTTAACCGCATGCGAGTACGTGACTTCGCGCTCCTAAGCACCAACCCGCAAACAGCCAGAATCCAATGCCTTCAGGCTCACAAGAATTCTTAGAACGGGCTTTCTGCACATGCGAGCCTAGATTACCTACGTGGAAAGTAAACACTCTTCACCTAGTACCCTTTTAACCAAGGGAGTACACGTTTAAGGATGCATGCTACAAAATAACCAACTATTGCTTAGTGATTGTCTCAGTAAAAAATGTTAAAAACTTAATATGAACATCCATTGTATCCGCTTTGTTAGCACGTATTGTGCGCCATCGATCCACACCTTAGGGGAGCCGAATCCTGGAGATGGATCTCTCGTTTTTGGAGGATCTGCACTCATAATGCTAACATGAAACAACTGGGTAATGCCAAGAGAAGGATGGCTTGTACTGGGACTTTCTGCTGAACCTTGGGAACTGTCAGCTCCGTTGCGAGGTGGCTGTAGTCTCGCGCTTCTGTATTGACTGTGCTGAGACAGTAGCGCGCTTGGAGGCTCCTCCATGCGCCTGTCTGCAATTGAAACGGTAAAGAGTCGGGGATGGGAAGACGCAGAGGTATGCCCTGTGAAGGGCAAGGATCTCACGGGCGAGCCGCTGCGACTCAAGGACGAAGCAACGGCCTTAGAAAGCTTGGGTACGGGACCCCCGTCTGGCGGTTCTGCGGCCTCACTTGAGTGTTGAATAATGGAACTACGACGTACGTCTAGAGGCGAAATATCTGTTAGAGTATACTGAACTAGCTCTACGGTACCCTGGCTCCCTTCATTTAGCAGTATCTTTCTCGGCCTGCGGCTTGCTTTTCCTTGTGCGCAAAAACGCCCTGGCCAGATGCCACAGTCACAGGGTAAACCGCTGTTTCGTGCGTGATGCATGCAGCAAAACTTAGCCGAGATTGCCTCTATCAAGTCAGGTTGCGGAAGCCACAACAGCAGCGAACGCCAGAGCCAGTGAGGGCAAGTGGCTGCCCCCGCAACCTCTTTGAAAACCCCCGGCATGGCTCTTATGTATGTACTCATATTGTGAATGGTCTTGTTTATGAGCAATTGCTGCGACGACAGGCCGAGAGCCTCGTGGTGTCTTCGGGTAAGGCATGCGGCTTGAGACTTCCTCAAGCCGCTTTTCTTGGAAGCCCACCTTAAATAACTAAAAACATTTTGGCATTAACAACCAGCCGGGTAAACGCGGGCTAGGATCTACAGATCCTTGCACCCCCAGGAAATGTGTTGGCTGCCCTGTGGTGCGGCTAGGAAGAGTATTTCAGGGAGTTCTCCTGTGATGCTACCCTTCTCAGTATACAAAATTTAGAGCTCAAACAATCAAAAAATTAAGAAAAAGATGCTTGTGGGGTCCATGGATTCTGTTTCATGCTTGCTGAATCAGCTCTGGCCCCCATAAGTAAGTGACCGCCCTATGCAAAATAGGCGACCCCCTGCAAGCCGCCTGCATGCTGCAACACCCAAAACTCCTACACTACAAAAACACCATGTTTTTAATTTACTAGCAGATAGTCAACACTCCAGCACCAGCAGGCAACAAAGGGCACACCTACATGTGAGGTCACCGCCTCATGAAGTAATTTTCGTGCAGGGGCATGAAGCCTGTCTATTGGCGGCACTATCTTTATGGTATCCCTATTGGTAGAACCTTAAAAATTTTTAGACGCTTTAAGGTGTTTGCTGGGGAAGCCTTACGAGCAAGCGTTGTGAGACACGACGCATCCAAGAAAACACATCTGCGTCTGCGTCACCCTCTACTGGCTGCTAAAGGGCTAACACCAAACCCCGCGTCCCTAAGGCACAGTCACCTTGGCTAATCTATTGTATAAAATTCAAGCCTCTTTCCTAACCTAGGCTTCCTAGTGTTTCAGCCCCGAAATCTGGAGAGATAATATGGCTAATCATCTGCCCTGTCGCCCAACCGGTCGAACGCTGGACACACTGAACCCAAGCCCGAATAACCCGAAAATTTCCACATGTTCTTTGGGAGACTCTGCACATGCAGAAACACCAGACATCGAGCGTGCAGTGGGGCTGCTGCACGAAGTTACTCATACTGCAGCAAGTTTAGGTTGGTCACAGCACATTGATGTTCGCTAGCTCACACGCAGGCATCCAAATGCATTAGCTACTTTTAACAATATGTGACCTACAACCTCAGAAAGCAGTCTTGTGTCTGTATGCACTTGATGAGCTCATCCTATGACGCTACCTTCAAAAACACGAAGAATAACAACCAAAAAGCACCAAATTAAGAGAGCTCTGGAGACTTCCCAGCTCCCCAAAAACCATTTGAGCACTTTGAGCTACAGCATACCCAGTGAACCGGGTTTGATGTCCTCACGCAGGTCTTTGCCTCGACGGCAGTGCTATACATGTGCCTGAGACTCATGAGGTGGA
>JRZD01009994.1:0-28123 GCA_000826945.1 Eimeria nieschulzi
TCGGCGCCGCTGCCGCTCCCCAGTGCATGCAGCTCGTGGGAGACAGGAGCAGCAGAAGGAGACGAGGGGTTGCTGCTTCCTGAGGGCCCCGAAGAGGCTGCAGCAGACCTTGCTGCTGCTGCTGCTGTTGCGGATCCGCTCGATGCAGCAGCAGCAGGAGACGCATGCACGATTTTTGTGGGTCCCCCAGAGCACAAAGTGGAGGAGAGAGTGCGGCTGAAGGATTGGCTGCGCCTCATTGAATATTCGGATGTGGGAGAGGCCGGCGCTCTCAGCGAGTGGAGCCCAACGGATCCCGAACTCATCGTCACCAAGTAACTTTTCTTTCTTTGTCTTCTCCTCTGTCTCTGCTCTCTGGCTCTCCATCTTCGTTCCTCTGTCTCTCTGTCTCTTTCTCTTTTCGTCTTTGTGTTTGCCTGTGTCTTTCTTTGTCTTGCAGTAGCTCTCTCTCCCTGTCTGTATGTTTGTCAGTCTGTCAGTCTGTCTGTCTGTCTCCGCTGTCTGCTGCTGGGTGTCTCCTTGTCCCACTGCGTTGTAGGTGATGGAGTGTTGGGTTAGCATGCATTGGGTGTGTGTCTCCTCTACGTGTTTCCTTTGTGTGTCTCCTGCGCCTGTCTCCCTCAGCTTTGCAGTAGGCCCTCCTCGTCTCTACCGGGTGCCTCTCACCTTCAGCGGCGCCTGTCAAGTGTCTCCCCACCGCGAACTGTCAGGTCCAGCGATTGCCTCAGGCGCAACGAACCCTGGATCCTCAGCGCATTGGCGGGTAAGAAACAACAGACCCCTGCAAAGAGACGGTCTCCTCCTCTTGTCTCCTTCACCCGTCTCCTCCTGTCTCTTTGTCTCCTCGCTATTGCTATTCTGCTGCTGCTGCCGCTGCTCAGCCTGACGGTGCGTTGCTGGCTACTGGCTATGAGTCGGGACACATTTGCGTTTGGACGCGGGAGGGCAGCCCTTTGGGGAGTCTTCAAGGCAGCAGCACCTCCGTCATCTGCCTCGGCTTTTCTGCTACTGGCAAGAGACTCGCTGCTGCGTGCGCCGACGGGGTCGTCGTCGTCTGGAGTGTATCTCCACCTCGCAGCGCTGCCGCTGCTGCTGCAGCCAAACCCGATCTAGCAGCAGCAGCAGGCGGCTCTACTGGGTCTTGGGAGGGAGAGACCGCGGAAGGAGACAGCTGGAGCTTTGTAGAGACTGTCTCCTACAGACACAACAGTACGCCTTCTGCTGAGACGGGGAATCTCCTGCTCTTGCCTGTTTCCTTCTCTATGCGTTAGCACGAGCTGCCTGTCTCCGCGCTCTCTCTTGGCTCTGTCTGCTCTCTTTGTCTCCTCCCTGCCCGCTCTCTATCTCCGCTCGGTCTTTTCTCTGTCTCCGCTCTACCTCCTCTTTTTGTCTTCTCCTTACCTCCTCTCGATCTCCTCTCAGTCTCCTCTCAGTCTCCCCTCGGTGTCTCTTTTCTATCTCCTCTGTATCTCCGCTCTAACTGCTCTCGGTCTCATCTCTGTCTCCTGTTTTTGTCTCCTTTGAATATCCTCTCTGTCTCTGCTCTAACTCCTCTCTGTCCCCTCTGTCTCCTCTCGATCCCTTCTCCGTCTCCTGTCCGTGTCCTCTCCGTCTCCTCCCTATCTGCCGTGCATCTGGTATTGTGTGTGTTCTATTGTCAGGCGGTGTCATCGACATGGACTGGAGTGGAGACAGTCTTTTGGCCTCGGGGTCGATAGACGGATATGTCTTTCTGAAAGATCTAGACACGGGAAAACGCATCACAGTCCCCCGCACACCAGCAGCAGCAGCAGCCGCAACAAAGGGAGAAAGCACTGAGGCCGCCGCCCCTGCTGCTGCTGCTGCTGAGGGGTGCGCGGGGGAGACTGCAGCAGCAGCAGATACAGCAGCAGCAGCAGAAGTTGCTACACTCCGCTGGAACGCCGAGGGCAAGCTGCTGGCGATTGTTGATTCCTCTTGCGTCGTCGGGGTCAGCAGCAGCAGCAGCAGCAGCAGTTTGTTAGTGTGTGTGTCTCTCGCTGTCTCTTTAGCTTTTCTGTCTCTGGTGTGTTGCAGCCTAGGAGTCTCTTTTTCGTTAGAGGGGTGTTTGCGCTTCCGTCTCTCTCTGTGTGTGTCTGTCTGTCTGTCTCTGTCTGTGCTTTGTCCCTGTGTATGTGTGTGTGTCTGTCTCTGTCTGTGCTCTGTCTCTCTGTGTGTGCGTGTCTGTCTGTCACTGTCTCTCTCTCTGAGGAGGTTGGGTGTTTGTTCGTTGCTTCGTCTGCTTGTAGGTTTGGGACGTGGAGACGCCGGCCACGCCTCCTGTAAGTCTGCGGGGTCACTCGGAGCCCGTCATAAAGGCCGAGTGGCGCAATGGAGGGCCTCACGATGAGGCGCACTTCCTCATCACGTAAGGCGTCTCCTCTCCTCCAAAGGTGCCCTCCTCCTTTTCCTTTTCTCCGCCGCTCCCTTGCACTTTTCCTTGCTGCTGCATGCAGAGCTTTGGGGCTTTTGGCTGTCTCTCTTGGTGTCTCCTCAGAGTGGCAATGGACAAACAACTCCTCGTTTGGGACGCCCGCAGTTTGGGCGCTCCAGTCAAGAGGATCGTTTATGAGTACGCACACAAGCTGTCTCTGTCTATCTCTGTCTCTCTGGCCGTCTCTGTCTCCCTCTGTCTCCGTTTCTGTCTCTGGGTGTCTCTGCCTCTCTTTGTCTCTCGTTGTCTCTCTCTGTCTCTGGCTGGCTAGCTAGCTAGGTGTGTTGTTTAGGTGACAGCAGCCGCTTCCTTCTCTGGAGATGTGAGTATTCGTGCTCTGGATTGTCTCTGCACCTGTCTGGTGTCTCTTCTCCTTAGGCATCCCCCCACAAGCTTGCGGGTCAGCAGAGACGGCAGCAGAGTGGCAGTTGGGACATACGACTCTGTGCTGAGAATTTATTCGCTGCCTGCGTTGGAGTGTATAGCCAGCTATATCGACCTCCAAATGGTTATCCCTCATATGTGAGTTGCTGCTGCTCCTGCTGCTGCTGCCTGAAAGTGTTGCTGCTGCAGCACATGGTTGGCTGCTGCTGCTGCGTTTGCTTCTTCGCTGCCGCAGTACGTGGCGCAGCACCCACGACTGCCTTGCCTACAACGTCTTTCAAATGGGAAAGACCATCATCCTCAAGGCACCCACAGACCAGCAGCAGCAGCAGCAACAACAACAGCGGCCGGAGCAGCAGCAGCCGCAGCAGCAGCAGCAAATGCTGCTGCTGCAACACGCGCAGCAGCAGCAGCTGGCGCAGCAACTGCTGCTGCAGTAGCACGTGTATCAGGGCTCGGAATTTGCTTGGCGAGAAGCTTTGATGCCGAAAGCAGCAGAAGGTTGCGCTGCAGCAACTGAGCTACATCGCTGCTGCTGCTGCTGCTGCTGCTGGACCCGCTCCCGCATGGCGCTGCAAAACACCGCGGCCTTCCTCTTCGTGGGAAGGGGGAGGCATAACTTACCGCATCACAGAGTAGCGTGGCAATCCAGCTAGCTCGTATCTGCCGCTGGCCTTGATCCCAGCTAGCTAGCTAACTAGCCAGTGCCAGGACGCTGAGCTCATCTGCGAAAAGCGTTTAAGCCTGGAGGCCGAACAGCAGCAGTAGCATCTGCTGCTGCACAGGAGCAGCAAAGCTCGAACAGGGCTAGAGTGCTAAGCCGTGGCATGACCGCATGTATTCCAGCCCCAATTGGGCTGTAGGCACATGCAGTAGTTAGCTAGCTTCGAAGCTGAACGTCGAAGGAGACAGAAAGAGGAGACGTTTGGGGCGGGGCGAGGTTACACAATGAGTGAAGGAGACACTAGACACACTATTCCTGAGTGGGAGAGGCGCGGTGGGCATGCCGTCTCAGCAGTTTTCAGGTGACTTGGGGTTCATTTAGTTCGTTAAAGGCGCATTCGCGTTGCCTCTGCACCTCCATCCGCTCTCACTACTAATAAATAACCTCAATGTTTCAAACAACATTAAATTCAAAAGCAGCGGGAAACTCGAGGCTGGGGTGTACAGGCACCACTTCTTGGTAATGGCTTCTGTGGATGAGGAACCATTGAACGGCTTTGTTGGTAACACGTTAATTTATAATACTTGTTGGATTTTATTTTTAAAAAAAACGTATATTTAGTATGCTTCATGAATTTTAATTGAAAAGCGCATTTAGAGAGCGTCGAGCAGCCAAAGTATCCCCACAAACCAACGGGCCTTCAAGCCACTGCGCCCCCCAGCATTAGCTCGCAGTATGCCAGGCGCCTCTGTGCACTCTGCGCGCGTTTCTTCTTGTAAGTTTTTATTTAAAGTGTAAGCCTGACGTGTTTTCGTAAATAACTTTCTTTTGAGCTCCCTGGAGGGGCAAGCAGCCATCAGGTGTTGATTGAGTGTACGTTTATCTATTTCTGTCATTTTCTCTTGCTTTTCCACTCTAACAATGTCACGGTTCCTCTCTTGTTTCTTTGTTGCTATTACTCTGCCAGCATTTGGAATTGGCGGCGATGTTGTCTTGCCCGCTTACCCGGATACCGTTGCAGCTTCCCGTCTAGAGAGCGCGTTTCTCTCCATGACTCCCGTGACGGAGAAACCCAACTCGGTCTTTTCCCCCTTTTCAATTCTTGCTGTTTTGTCTGTCGCCGCGGAGGGAGCTTCAAATGGCGCTCTGGATTTGTTACGAAACTTGGTTGGCGATGTTCTCTGCTACCGCATTCCCACGTCCCTCTCAGGCTGGGATTTCTGGCATCAGTTTGAGCCGATTCAGAGGAACATCGATGCTGAAGACTTCCCCACTTTGGAAGTGGTGTCTCGGGTGTATGTGGACGAGGAGCTAAGTGAGAATGACGCATTTAAGGAGTTTAAAAAGACAGTCGAAACGAAGCTCAATGCCCCTGCTGTACAGACAGCAGACTTCACCGATCCTGCAAGTGCAGCAGCAGAAATGAACCTACTCGTAAGTGGCATAACGCGAGGAAAGATTCCTGCTCTCATTAGCCCCGCGATGTTGGAAAGCGCTCGTTTAGTGCTGCTGAACGCTATCTACTTCAAGAGTGGCTGGCGTAGCTACTTCGACCCCGACGACACGCAAAAGGGTGTTTTCCAGTCTGTGACATCCAACGGGGTTCAAGAGAAAGAAGTGTTTTTCATGAGGCAAACGTTCGACGGCCTGGCCGCGCATTTCCATAGAGAAAAAGACATGGAAGTGGTGGCTCTGCCCTACACCTACCCGGGCGCCTGGATGATTCTTTACAAGCCGGAAGACCTCCAGGCCTTTGAGGAGAAGCTTGTTGCTGCTGAAGAGAACCATCTTTCTCGCCTGGCTGGCCTGGCTCGCCAGAACCATAAAAACGCCGAGGGCAAGCGGCTCCCTTCGTTGAACCTTTCCCTGCCCAAGTTCAGCCTGCCTGCTGACGACAACAGACTCGACGGGGAGGAGCTGCTGAGGCGGCTGGGCCTTGGCGATCTCATGGGGGCGGCTGGGGGCTTCGAAGGCATTGGGGGGAAGGGCAGCCAGCTGCACATCTCCTCCATCCAGCATCAGGCAGACATCAGCGTGGATGAGGCAGGCACAGAGGCAGCTGCAGCAACGGCCATGATTACCACAGATGGAGGCTTTATGCCTAAAGAACAAGTCATCATTAAATTCAATAAACCCTTTTTATTTGAAATCAGACTCCAACTCAGCCTAGATGCGGAACCCGCACAAGACCTCGTCCTCTTCGCAGGCAGAGTGGCGGACCCTGCGGTGTAGAGACACCAGCAGCACCGGCAGCAGCAGCATCGCCTACAGAACTTACAGCAGCATACGCTGCAGTAGCAGCAATATGCAGATAAAGATGGTTTCTTGAAACGTTGCAAATACAGACGAGGCAAGTGAAGTGCCTCCTGGCCAGCCACAGCTTGCCAATCCAAACTCGTTTCTCGATGTTTGCGAGTCTTGCATGTTTGTTTTTATCATGCTTATTTCTCTCATCTGTATTTGACTCATCTTTATTAGTCGAGCAAAAAACCAAGAGGCACTGAAGGGTTTGGACAGCGCTTGCAGCGAAGCCACCAAGTGGCCAGCTAGCTAGCTAGTTCTTCAGCTGCAGTAATTGTTTGCACGAGCTGCAGTAGCTACTTCTTCGTGAGGTGTTCATCTGGAAGAGAAAGGGAAGCAGAGCGCCATCAACTGCTAGTGCTGCTGTAGAAACGCCTCTCTCCACTCAAAGCACAACGACTCTCCAAACGGGGCTTAACTGCGTCTCTCAAGCATTTGCATCTCCTGCCCCGCAACAGCAGACGGCAGTGCTGCCACCTGCATTGAATTAGTCAAGCTTTGCGTGTCACGCGTTCTCCTCTCTTTTCCCGTTTTCGTATGGCTTTTTAAAACTAAATAGCTTAGGCAGGGCGTTCGAGGAAAGCTCGCAGTTCTCCCTGCAATCTTGGGACTGGCTGAGGCGCATGCAGATGGCAGCACCATCTCAGCAGTTTCGAGAGGGCAGAGAGCCACGCAAAGTCGCACGTCAAAAAAAGCGGCTACCTTGAGTGCTCTGGCGAGCGGCCCCTTGGCTAGCTGCTCGCCATTCCCCTGGCAGTTCCTCAAGAACTTTCACAATCAAGACAACATCAGCCTTAAACGCCGTTTGCAACGAGCTGCAAGTCTACGGCGCTTTTGCAAAGTTAAACACAAAGTGAACTTTGTTGTTACCGTTTAGTTCCTGACCTTATCTTACTGCCTTTGGAGACGTCGAAGACTATTCTGCACTTTGCTTTCTCTGCCTTCCGACAGCATTGGCAAAAATCAGGTATAGAATAACTATTCTTATTCAGTTTTTTTTAAAAGATTTTGTGTGAGTTGGAGATAGTCATCACGAACTTCTCTGCCCCCCGTTGCCCCAACCCCTCAGGGAAGCGGAATTTGGTGAAATTTTATGGGATTTACTTTTTGTTGTTCTGCCTTCGTTTTTTAATTGAATATTGGCATTTGGGCATTTTCTAACAACGACAAAACTTGCTGCTTGTTACATCTGCATGCACTTCTTGAAACGTGCATTCCTGAATATATTCGTCACCAGGAAAAAATCCCCTCAACTTATTTGTGCTCGACAATTGGTTCAAGTGTCCAAATTTCACATTCGATGCAACTTTAAGGTGCTGGAGGAGCAAGTGGAACTTCACCTTAATATGCCTGTGTTTCCATTCTAGAGACAGCAACTGTCGTTTTCATTCTTTAATTTCAGCGTCGTGTTGCCCACGCTTCCGCCTCTGCTCAGCAGTTATAAAATCGAAATCCGCGCTCTTTATAGCACAATGCAGTAGCCTGAAAAGAGCAAGGTTCCTTTTGAAGTTGCACAGCTGGTTATTTAATGAAGTGTAACTCCTTTTGTAATTCCTTTATGCTTTCCTTCGGAACGAACAGATTCGTTTTATCCCAATACGTTTGGAAAGAGCTTCGCTTTGCCCATTATTTTCTTCAAGCTCCAATACAGTCCGATTCTGAAATATAATTTTTTCCGTTGCAACTCGGCTGCTGCGTCCTTCAGGATCTTTAGTTTCTTTGCTGGTTCGATTTCTCGCCCCTTTAGTTTATTAAGTAGGCTTTCCAGGTCCTCAGTCCTTTTCTTAAATTTTCTGTTAGCACCTTTCGCGTCTACCCTAGTTTTGTGCTCATGAACTCTCTTTGTAGCATGTTCCTGCAGATGTTCGTTATTGCAGGGGTTGTCTGTTTGTCATGACTTAACATTCTCCTAAGGAATAGCCTAAGTTATCTATGAGTGAAAGGCTAAGCCTATGTATGTGAGAAGCAGTAGCCTAGCTTCTCGGTTTGTGCGTTGGGATGCGAGTGTACCCAAGGGGCAGTTAGTCTGCACTTCGGCCGCATCCCCTTGCCACTTGGCTGTGCTAAAGTCGCCATGGCCTCTGAGCGGTAAGCCGGGGAAAGACATGCTTCTTTGGGGACTAAGAATTCTTGAGTTATTGTTTTGTTTTAGTACTTACGGCCTCTAAACAGAGGCGTAAGTACGAGCCTTACAAGGTGAGCGAGGGACGAGATGAGACCAAGCTACTAAATGAGAATTTGGAACAGTTTAATAAAAAATATTCACTAAAACTAAACAAAATAATGGCCCGGGTTGAGCCGTGTGAAGTCAGCATACCAATAGACAAGCAGTAAACCAACAACAAGTCCAGAATCCTCTCGATCAGTTCAAATATTTAGACCTACCGACCTTCAAGCCATCCGAATCCAGCAAATCTCTGTGATAATCTGTTCAACTATTTCAGAATTACAAAGTGCTTTTCGCTTTGAATGTTTCTTTACATTACAGAAATCTAGTTCAGTTTCGGCTGCCAACAAGCATCGAAAGCCCCGAAGAGCAGCATGGGGCCTGGTGTGTCTAACGGGGCCTCAAAAGACTGCACTTTTCAATCGCTCATCCATTTTTAAAACGCCAATTTACCGGCTTTTTTTAGAGTGGCTTTGTGGATTAAGGGCAGGAGGAATTCTTTCGGGGCCGGCGAGGGGGCATCCCCACAGAACCTCATCAAAGCCAGGCTGCCTAAAGAATCTGCCCCATTAACAAAGGGCGGTCCCAGAAATACTAACAGAACATTGCAAAAATGGATCTTGGAGGTCTGAAGGTCAAGGTGAGTTGGAGAGCTCGTCCGTTTATGCTTCATTAGCTGACTCGCACGACTTCTCTCCCGTATCCCAAATATATTCTACCTGTACTAAATGCCCAAGGGGGTGCTTCGGTGAAGGCGCTTGAAATGGAGCACGTTTTCAGCCAGCAGAGGAGGAAGAGCCGGCTCGAAGTACATGCATAATCTGCCATTTCAGGAGAAAATCAGCGATCACTTTTATGTCTTTTCTAAAAAACTTTCCGCTCGATGTGCGATATGAGACAGACAAACCAGGATAAAAGATTTGGCTTTTTGTTCTTTCTTGCTATTTCGCCTTCGCTGCAGGATTTACCTCCGGTGCTGACGGCGGCGTCTTTGATTGACGTCTGCTTGTCAAAGACGCAGAGAAAGACCCCAACAGAAATCCACAAGAGAAGCAACATAGGTGTCATCAAAAAGTTTTATATTCGCAAGATAAAGACATGCGCCCAGTTCTTTGTGGAGAAGCTTAAAGCCATCATTACCTTGTTCCCAAAACTCGATGTAAATCCTTGGCGCAATCTGCACGCATGCAGCACTGGACTCGTTTGCCTCGTATTCAACTGCCGTTGGTGATCGTATTGTTTTTCAGTACAATTGCAGGTCCAGTTGTGTGGCTTTTGTTGACTGCTTTTGTTATTGGTTGTGGGAGGAGCTGGCAATATATTGTGTGCGTTCCCATTTGCTACGCACAGAGCATTCACCCGTTTTACGGAGATCTTTTGAATATTTTGTATGATCGGGATCACTACAAACTAGCGCTTGGTCAAGTTGCTGCCTGCATTAACAGAATCGAGCGCATCAGCAAGGAATACATCACACTTTCCAAGTATTCCGATTCGTTGTATAAGTCAAAGAGCCTTAAGACCGCTGCGCTTGGCAGATATTGCACGGGTAGGCGTTGCCCCATTTACTCCTTTCGTGAACTAGCTATATATTGCTCTAGAGACCCATAATAATCGCATTATTGTTTTTCTCAACTAGCTTCATATTGCTCTAGTGGTTCATAATAATCATTTTGTTGATTTTTTAGTGGTAAAGAAGCTGGCCAAGGTGTTTGAGTACCTAGAGGAGGTCCGCATGCATCTTCAGCGCCTCCCTGTAATTCAGACATCTGCACGGACTCTGCTGCTTGCTGGATTCCCCAATGTTGGGAAAAGCTCCTTCGTCAACCGCCTCAGTAATGCGAACGTCGAGGTCCAGCCCTTCGCCTTCACCACCAAGAGCCTTTTTGTTGGCCATTTTGACCACTTATACACCCGATGGCAGGTATATCTGTTTGCTGTAAAGCATTCACTCGGGAGAATCCTTACAGGGAGCAAGCAGCCATCTATCGTCCTCGGAGCCGTGTCTACTTGTGACGCCTTGAGCTAAAGTGCATTTCGAAGGCTTGTTTTTGTCTGTGGTTGCTTTGGTTCAGATAATTGACACCCCAGGGATTCTCGATCATCCTTTGGAGGAGCGGAACCTCATTGAAATGCTGGCGATCGCAGCCCTGACGCACCTACAAGTACGCACTCGCACTGGCACGTGATGAGTCTGTCATAGCACATTCTAGGCGAATGAGCCATTCTAGCTAATGTTTTTGGTGCAATAGACAGTATCTAAAATGCCACCAAATACCCTGGAATGCAGATATCCCGGACTGCGAACTTTTATGTTGTATTCAGTGTGTTGTGCTCTTCGTCATCGACGTCAGCGAAGATTGCGGCTACTCCGTGGCTCAGCAGGTGGCACTTTTCAAGAGCGTCCATATCCTTTTCAAAAACAAGCCGAAGGTTGTTATCCTCAACAAGACGGACA
Organism: Eimeria nieschulzi; assembly: GCA_000826945.1. NCBI lineage: Eukaryota > Apicomplexa > Conoidasida > Eucoccidiorida > Eimeriidae > Eimeria > Eimeria nieschulzi. The sequence continues at coordinate 10,427 of JRZD01009994.1, forward strand.
AAATGAACCCATCAGACTTGGCCCCAGATGTCAAGCAACTTCTAGCGGAGCTCGAGGCAGGTACGATGCTGAAGCATATACCAGTTGTAGTTCTGCCAATTCTGACATGTTTTCTTCACTTGATTTGTATTTATACTTTCAGCCGCATTACACCCGCATCCCCCGTGCTTCATAATAAAAGTCTGACCATCTATTAACCTAACAAACAGAGCTCAATGACTTAACAACGAACAGGCCTCCGAGTTGCTACGCTGACGGGCTATAGAGTGATTTCATGCGTGTTTCTTTGTGGGTTTATTCATTTTTGCAGAAGCCGACATTTCCCTTGCTGCTACTTCTACCCTCACTGGCGACGGAATGGACGAGGCGAAGAACGTGGCCTGCGAGCTGCTTCTACAGCAAAGAATGATGCGGAAAGCTGCTGCTGTAGCCACTGCCAACCCAGCTGCCGCAGCTGCAGCGGCAGCAACTGGCGATACACCGCTGGCTTCAGCAGCTGCTGCAGCTGCTTTGGGCGTCAAGGGCTCGGCAGCAGCAATGCTCCACGTTTCCAGCGTCAAAGAGCCGCGCCAGCCAAACATTCCTGAGAGTGTACTACGGGAGTTAGAACTCAAGAAGGTAAGCGGCTGAATCCACAAGAACTTGTGTGGCTATTGCATGCAGTTGAGACGATTTCGTATACTCCACGTCGTTCAGCGGAATGAGCTGTGTAGCTCGTGCTTCTGTGTTTACTGCAAATGTGGGTATTGCACAGCAAGGGTTGGTGATGCCGAAGCGCAAACTGGAACGCGACATAGAAGAGGAAGAAGGGGGTCCGGGGGTTTACAGCCACGACATGCGCAGTAAGCTACATCACTAGGCGCTGGCGTACTGGAGGTCCTTTTTTGCCTGGCTCAGGCTACCCAAGTTTCCTCCTCCAAGCGTTATTTCAGTAAAATAGACTGTTTCCGTCTTTTGGGTTACTCAGAAAATCACATTCTTGCAAACGATGAATGGCGATATGACGTTGTTCCGGAATTCTTTGATGGCAAGAATGTTCAAGATTTCGTGGACCCCGACATTGACGCCAAGCTTCAGGCGTTGGAGAAGGAAGAGGAGGCGCTTCTCCAAAAGGAACTCGAGCAGCAGAACGAAATCCAAGTGCGTATCCTAGCTGTATTTTGTGCACTATTCCCTTGTCAGTGTTGTAGCGAATTTCTTGCTGGTTTTTTCTTCCCTTCTTGTGTGCTTTTGCTCGCTTGCCGTGGCATTACCATAGGTGTGGCTTGTGCGTTGATACTGCCACAGGATCAGGTCAATCGCTTGAGGGCCGTCCGGGCAAAGCTGAGTCGGCTGCACCGCGGAATCAGCCACAAGCGGATGGAGGCGAGGCTTAAGAGGAAGAAAAACGGGCCACGGCTCCTCAAAAAAACGGTAGGGCAAGACAACTTTTTATTGACTCTGCGAGTGTGTGCAAGTATATCGTAGTCTTTTTCTATCACCGCAACGCAGCTGAAGCAGCCATTCTTGTCTGCCGGTTGTCATTTTGTGCAGAACCAGCAGCTGGAAGAAGCACGGCGAGCGCTGCGTGAAGAGGATATTGATCCTTCTTCAGAAAGCGGGTCACGAAAACGCGGCCGATCACTTGAACGCCGTAAGTTACCTTGAAGGATACAGCGACAGCTGGATTTTTTTGAAGAAAGCAAATTGATCACGTTCTGCACCCCTGAGCACTGCGTTATGGCCGCCAATAGTATTGAACGATTAGTATGGTCGCATGTCTTGTGCGCGTTTATTGCATGATCAGGTGGTGATCGCAGCAGGTCTGCATCAGCCGCAGGGCGTGGTGGTGGTAAAGACACAGAAGACATGGAAGAAGATGCCGAGCAGCGTAAGCGACTTCGCACAAAGATTCGTCGGTTGACAAGGTCCCGTTCTGTCGCGAATCCTGCACGAAAACATTCTGTTGGACCCAAGACAGGGTCTGACAGCGACGTCGAGGATGCCCGGTTGACTTCTGCGGTGGCGGAGGGACAGAGGCGCCGTCTTGGTGGCATTTCGAAAGAAAAGGCGTTGCAATTAAAGAGAACTGTGGACCGCAAGATGCAGGGTACCGGGGGTGAGAGCGACAGGTTTATTCAGGTCAAGAAGGTCAAATGGCTTATGTCCGGCAAACGTGGCCTTGGGAAGACCCGCAGCCGCTAATTACGCATATAGTACGCCTTTGTTAGGCTGTGCTATGTACTCGCTCTTTCTCACGTCAATCGAGGTGCTGCTTCCTCCTGCCGGGGGCTAGAGTTCGTCGCTGTTGTACCATGTCAACGACGGCGGCAGTCATTCGTTTGGTGCCGATCCTGTAGAGAACGGGAATTACTTTCTTTGGCCAGCATTGTGTCGGGGGGTTATTCGTCTACCCCAATGGCGCTTTAAATGCGTCGCTTTTCATTATGCAGCGCAATGCACCAAAACTTGCGAGCTGCCTTATCGTGCCCTATGGAGATGGATTCGCGGTGGACGCCAGCAGATCGAAAAACCCTCACAAACCTCGCCGCTGCTCGGTTTAATGTAGCAGCCCAAGGCATTTATGCAGTCATGTACTAACTGCCGCAAGGTTTGAGTGACAGACTCTCATCATGCCGCTTTACGGGATTTGGTGCAATTCGATAAGAGCGCGGAACTGTGCTCAACAGCTTATGTGTTGGTTACGTTAGATTGGGACCACGCTCCATAACTCCAAAAGGACCTATTTAAGGTGTAAGACCATAAATGTCTGGGGAGGACGCTTTGTGCATTCTGTTGGCTTTCAGCCGGCTATTGCCTACAGCAATGATTTTCCTCGTTGAAATTGGGACGGAAGCTGTAAAAGGGAAGAGCCGAAATGCGCTGTGGCATGAGAATCTCTGATAGGCGAAATAAAGTATAGAGGTCGGGAATATACTCTTAGGCATGCTTGCCAACCTACTAGGAAGCCCCATAATGCAGTAGTTTGATGGATTTGTCAGTTCACCAACAAGCAATCACAAAACATCACGAAATCGGCCTGTCTTCCTTTTGAATCATAACCTCAGTTGAGAAAACAGGCTCAATCAACCATCCCAATGTCCATTCTCAAAGAACTACAAACTCTCCAAAAGCCCAGAGCAAAGTCTGAACTGTAGTGACCGCTGCTGAGCAAGGTTTGTGGACGCGGCCACAGGTCCTAACCGCAGGGGGATATCCGTGTATTTACGCCACCCACATGCTGCCATCCCTTCCGGGTCAATTGCAGCAACGGCTATAGTCTAAATGCAGAATAAGAAAGTAATGCAATGGAGCTTCTAGCTCACCGTGCCACCGCCACCACAACGTACAGCTGAGGTGAAAGGCTGACGTGGGACTATCGCCGTAGGAGTCTGTAAGCTAGCTTGGAAAGCACCTCCAAAATAATGTAGCTGCTGGTGTGACCTGGCGCTTGCTGTCATTGAGCTAATGACAAAGCATCAATCAATGGAGTGATCCGCTTCAAAAAGACGCAGGGATGTCCGAGCTGGCAGCTAATGACTCGCGGATACCCATCACTGAATCCCCTTCACCCTAACTTCAGAGTTCGTCATGGGACATGCCGGCCACCTCCGTCGGCTGGTCTTTTTCCAGGACGTCCGGAAGCATAACAAACAGAATCCCAGTTGTCCATGACACTTCGTTGCCGTCAATCTGCGCACCACAAAAAACGTGCGGTTGCTTGTGGTGTGAGGCGTATAAAGACAGACAGTGTAGCCATTCGCAAGCAGCAATAGAAAACCCATTTAAAAGAGAATAAAGATCGGTAAATAACTAGCTTTCAACGGCAGAGTAAGCTGTCCGCAAACTGTGGCGGGGCCTGTGCGTGTCCAACGAAGTCCAGAATCCCACCTCGTTCACGGCAAAAAGTTCCCTATGTTCGTCCAATCGAAGGACATCTTCAAGAAACTGTGACATCAGCACTAGCCTGGAGAAAGCAAACAATCTCTGGAATCAAATCGACGACAGAACATTGAGATGCCGCCAACAACCGGCATATGGCACGGCGGTGTGATTCGTATATATACATGATATATAATGTAGATAAATAAATAAACATTTACATATAATGGCGTAAGGGGCAGGAGTGATGAGACATATATAACAGAGGGTGCCAGTCTGACCCGAAACATCCGGTCTGTGCCTTTTCGGCAGCAGCTGAGGGATGTAGCTTGCTGAGGACGTCTCGGATTCTCGGGAGAGCGCAGAGAAATTTTGCACTACGTCGAAAGGAGGAGATGGAGAAACGAGGCCTTGCTTCCGCTTGCACCACATACTGTGCACATTTCATGGAGCAGAAACGCAGAAACCAACGTAACTGCAACAAGCAGGAACTCAGAGCCCCTATTGACATACATAGAACGTATGTAGGCACAAATGCAGCCACCACAAATATTCGTCACTTACGAAATACGCCATACAACGGCAGGGCTGAGGCGACTTTATGCACAAAGCAAAAATATATTTAGGCAAAGATAAACACTTGCAGAATCAAAGGAAAACCACCTCACACACACAGACCTCGTTGAAGTGAAAGAAGTTCTCAGTGCCATAGAGCTGCATGCCTTTCGGCAAGTCAAATGGAAGCTTCTCATGTTCCTTCCAGGAAGAGGAGATATCCTAACCACAGCGCAACGCATCAAGCCCAGTTACTTGTGGCATACATATTTACAAATTTGTCTATTTGTTTTACGTTGCGCTGCCTACGGCACTCTACGGGACTTTCCGTTCACACCTTCTGGCAGCCGTCGAAATTTGCAACTCCCCTTGCCCGGGTGTGCCGTTTGTTCCGAAGCCTCTCTGCCTCCTCGTAGGCCAGGGCCTCAACTGCCTGGGAATCTAAATGACTCGTCAAATCTTCCCAGGACATTCCTTTTCGCGCTTCATCCTCATCTTTCAAAAGGCATTTCTGTCCTCTTGTAGCCGGCGGCGTTTTGACTGGATCTACGCCATCGGGTAAGAATTCGTCGATTACAAAGTGGCTATTCTGAAGATCGATGGAGAGCGTCACGTCTTGCGGGAAGCAGGAAAGGGGTGCCTCATAGTGCGGTGAAGAGGGTAGCAGCATCGTTGTCTGATTCGCCTGAGACCCTGCTATGAAGGAGGGGTGGCCCTTCTCCTCCAAGTGGGAAGCATGGAGGTCGTAGTGATTCCGCAAACTCTGTACAGCGACGCGAACCAAGGCAAGCTGCCTCCCTGCAAAAGAGAAATATACGCAGATATAAGGAAATGTAGAACTTGCATATCTAATGACAATTCGACGATAAATAACACGAAACACGAGCGGTACATACACCTCTAAGTAAGCAGCAGCCCGTCACGACGGCATATGAGCTTCCCAAAGAGTGTGACACACATCAATACAAGTAGCACGGGAACGTATGCCAGAGATAGTATGCCTGAGCCCTAAAGCTAATTCATTCTCATTTACAAGTCGTCGGCGGGATTGAATGTAGCCATGCGTTTGCAAGTTCATGTTGATGAGTTGTAAGTAAAGTATTCTATAGGAGAGCAGCTCAGCATATGGTATATCTACAGAACTAACTGCAGGAACTATTGCAACATACCCAAGCCTAAGTAACTCTTGGCAAAAAGCAGAATCAGCTTTCCGCACAGCCTGAGAATCTTCAGGTGTGCGTGTCCTTTGACTGAAAGCAGGAACGAACCGGTTTCTACTTGGGGTGTATTGACAGTTGCTGCGAAAGGGTCCGAACTCTCCAGCGCAGAGAGGGGAAGCTCAAAGACCACTTGTGCAGAGGCGCCTCCCATTTCAATCATGGCACCAGTCCCTCCCTCCTGAAATTGCTGCCGTTGCCTTAACCTCACCATAGACATCTCCTTGGGCATGCGTCCGAGTAGCTGGTTCAGGGCGAGCCACCCCAATGCGCCTTCTTCATCGCCAGACAGAACCCCGCAAGATTTGTATGGCAAATACCTCAGTCCCCAACCCTGAATGTTTGTGCATACGGCATTTAAAAGTGCCTGCTTCTGCTCTTGAGGGAGCGCTCGCATACCGGCGGTGCCCCGAAAGATGACCAGAGCACGCCGCTGGTCTTTTGGATTCGGCAGGGCCTGCAAAGCCGCTCGCTGCAGCCTTTGCATGTAATGTGCAAATGTTTTTGAAGAAGCTGCGTCGCTATGGAATTGTTCCCCGCTCATGGCGCTTTCACCTTGCTCAGGTTTCAGAGGCTCCTTTTCCTCCTCTGGGGCTTCCTGTGCATTCTCGCCGCCATTTGCATCCATGAAAACTTGCTCGGCGAAAGCCGCAATCCCTGGGCTGATTCGTTTCGTCGCAATGGCAGGCACGTCCACTTGCAAATGGCCCTGCGGCTCTCCGCTTTTTCTTGGTGCATAAGTATAGCTGTAGACGTACAGACGACTTCCCGTACTACCTGCATCAACTACCACCGCAGTGCCTGTGATTTCAAGGGCTCCAGCCTCCGCTGCTAAAGAGGAAGCGTTCATCCCGTGAAATAAGCAGATGCAAATTGCATGGATAGAAACGGCAGTATATAGCATCCATCGTCCCTGTATGCGCCAGCATCGCAGCAGAGATATGGACGGTCTGTAAAAACCACAGGGCTGTTCGAAACGAGGAGAAACAACCGTCATCCTCGTGCGTCCTCAGTAAGGGTTTTAAAAAGATCAGACGGGCGAGAGTACACTGACAATTCAGCTAGGTGCATGCAACCCCCCAACACTGCATTGCAGTGATAGGGATTTCCTTAATTGTCGATACACTGTAAATGCTGATGGTTGCATGAATAACAAAAAGTATGTAACAAGAGGGCTCAGAAGTCGAGTCGGCGCAGGTCGGCATCAGCTGGGTGCCCCGTGAGATACTGAAGAAGAGCTTGCCAAATGCGGCACCATGGTATTGGAAGCTCAAAAACTTTATAAATTAGCTGTTTTTTTAAGAAAGGCGAGATATCTTCCTTAGTATACCCCGAAAACCCCAACCCACCGTCGGTTGGGGCTGTGGCAGCGGTCGAGTAGTGCATTAGCTTGTATTCAAGTTGGCATCCTAAAGTGTTTTGGTGCACGAATATACGCGTTTGGGTCCAATTTTATCGTGTTTTGCTAACAGGCGCTGCCACATGAGCGGCCTTCTCCTTGGGAAGTCATAGTAGGTTAAGCATCATACCAAGCCATAGACAGGCCCAGCATCAATAGAAATGGTGCAATCGAAAATAGACGGGGAACCAACTGATTATTCTGTATGTTTTATACGATTCCGGCAATTTTTACTCTCAATCTCCGGGCTCCACTTTGAAGCAGGGTGGTGTGAAGTCCGGTAGTGGATTCTGGTTGGTTGGTCACAATAGTCGTACATAGTCACAACTGCCCACGCTCGGAATTGGTTCTTTTATCATTGAGCCTTTGCCGGTAAGCATTGGTTTGGCTTGCTTAGTTGAGGCCACCTTCTGGTGGACGGAAGCTATGACTGCGGCAAGTCTTTAGAGGCGAGCTTCCCACCCGGACACTCGTTGAGTTTGGTTACGATCATGGGCGAATGGTTGTTGCTAATCATTTCTGCTGTTTAAGCTAGTTGTTGGTACACTCTAAGTTTCCAATAGTATCTTGAACCTCAGTTTCGGCTCTGCAGTATGAGGCGGCTGCAGTGTTCGACGCGAGGACCTCGTTTTGACTCCCGCAGTTGCATGTTTGTGTCACGATTTTTTTGTAAGGCCCGGTCCCTGGCCCTCTTTGCGTTTGTCGGTGTAGCATAGTTCATCCAGTAAGGCTGTTAAATGCTGGATGGCGGAAACGTACAAAGTGCGACAGGCAACACCCTGTTAGCTACTCGTTGGCTTGCCTCAAGCAGCTGGGCCTGCACTGTATGCACCAAGTTCCAGTATACATCTATGGGTTCTCCAGGCTGCTGTTGCTGTTATCATGCTGTTATGGCCGAGTGGCTGGACGGATGCATGGGTTCGGAGGTGTTGGCGTGACGGGCTTGGTTAGAATCCGCTCGTTCACGCATCTGTCGCTCCCATGGGATGAGCGTCTTCGCCAGACGCTAAGCTGGATCAAACGGGATGTTAGCAATATGCCATTAGTGCGAAAGCAGGAAGTATGTCCGTGCCCCACTTCTGCCAAGGGCATGTGGTGTCATGACTCCAGTTAGAAGTCTCTTTAACGGTACCCTAAGGCCATAGGTCTGGAGCTACTTCTCAGGCTAAGCTATGGCAAAGGACCATATCAGTTGAGAGATCCATGAACGGGAAGCTAAGCTCACTTGTAGAGAAATTGTAGTTTAAGCGCTTAGGTCGAAGTGTATGTCCTGTACTAACCTAAATGCAATGGAGCTGATTTAACTGGTCTCACCCTGAAGTCGGTACCGCAGCTTAGCCTGCTACAAAGAAGGTATTCAGGTACAGGTTTTAAGATAACACCATCCCAGCTAGTTCAGTTCCATTCCAAGCTGGCCATTAGAGGACAAAAACAGCAGATAAATGCCTCTACATCTCCTGAGGTGAGCTATATCGATGGAAAACTCTGTAGTATGGGAAACAAAGAGTAATGCGCGAAAATGAGTGTCAGTGATGTACAGCTAACACCTTAGACATAGACATTAGTACATCTGCACATTATACAGGCATATTAAGCGCGATTGGATGGAGCACTACTAGTTAGCAGGCTGCCGAAGTGGAGGCGGCTCACCCCAGCACGCTCATACACCAAAGGCCATAGACCTGAAGCTATCCCCCGGGCTGGGCTATCGCAAGATCATGGAGAGATTCATGGAGAAGAGACCATTCTTACGATATCGTCAAATGCCATATTCTAGTATATTGTGGCCTCGGCCAATCTAAAACTGCTCTTGCATAGCGCAGAATGTGTTGGGACGTTACAAAGTCGAAATCGTTCATCCCCCCTTAGCCTATTTTTTTCCTAGGGATCTCCAGCCTACTCATGTCCATCACAACGCTCGGGGGCAACGTAAGTAGTGCGTCATTCTAGTGTTGTACTATGTCTGTACTGTACCGTAGAGCAGCTGCCTATCCAGCAACAGCGGAAAGTGTCGAAGAGCAGCACCTTTGCACGGAATTTTCATTTCACTCGTTTGCAATCGGAGAAAAATTGCTGGAGGCATATAGTGTCTAAACTTTGAAATAAACTGAAATAAATCACAAAAGGGACTTGAAAACTGTATGCAGCTCAGATTAAAGAAACATCCAGAGCATATGAACATAAGGCGTGCGTTGGCCCTACAATAGGCATTCGAAATAGGGCAAACTGCGTACTATTCGAAAAAGCTACTACCCACGGAATTGAAAGGTGTTTCAACGGGATTCGATCGACAGGCATAAGCAGACGGCAGCATATCTCAGCATTCCCAAGAAGAATACTCTTCAGAGCGCTTCCCTTTGTTCTAAAACAGTCATCCCCATGATGGTTATTTCGTTTGAATGCAACTTACAGACCATACGCCTGCAACAAACAGGTGGCGAGGGCGGCAGTTACGGTCGCTGGAGCCCTGGCACTATTACGTATATGCAGAAGGCACACGCCAACCATAAACAGCATATCGTCGTCTGGATGAAAGGCACTCTAACTACTGTTCTACAAAATGCACCACAGTTGTACAACTAACATTAAGTGGAGGTTTTTGAACGTGTAAGTTTTGCCTTGACCTTGCCAAGCACAGTAATTGGAAAACTTAGACTCTTGCGCAGAGTAGACGAGGAACTTGGCCGGGCCTTCTGGTCCTTCGCTACTGCTTCCATTTGCTTAATACGCCAAGCCGGAACCGGCCCGGCATTTTCTGCTCGTGCTGCAGCGGCCGCCGCAGCTGACGCTTGTACAGCCGCCATGGTTCTCATTGCTACACCTGCTTCGGTGTAATCCAAAGGACTTTCACGGCCGCCTCTGCATTTGTTGCTGTTCCTCTGTTTTTCGCTTTTTCGGCTCTCTCCTTTTCTTTTTTTAAAGGATTCCTTTGTTGTACAGCTTTCTTTAATCGGTGGTGCATCGGCGGTCTCATCTCGACGATTATCCTGCCCAGGATTTTCGACAGGCTCTTTGGGAATTCGATGCTGGAAAGAAGGAAACTGTGAACTTTCCGCAGTTTTGTCGCTCCCAGGACCTGCGTCCTTAGATTTTGAAGGAGAGCGTTGGTCTTCTTGTCCGTGGAAGCCAAACAGGCGCTGAAGATCTGTAAAGGCCGCTGGCACTCGACCAAAGTATGCTTCTGTTGTGCTCATACTTCTGCGACCTTGAGAGTGCAACGTGTCATGCGCTTTGGGGATGGCTTTTCCGTGAGACTCTACGCTTTTGCAAGGGGAGCCGCGGCCTCTGCGCCTGTCTGCAGACCTGGTCCAGTCGGATTGCGAGACACTCTGTATCGACCCACTGTTCCTTGCTTCGTCGCTAGTAAAGAGCTGGAAGGCAGCGGAGGACCCAGTGAAAACCATAGGATTCCTTTCTTCGGCAGAGCCAATGCCCTGCTTGCTGCGAGGCCGAGCCGCCACCCTATTAGCTTTTCGTGTGCTAATCCCCGGTTCTAAAGATCCAGTCCTGGAAAGGGGACCTTTGACCCTCCGCACAGAGGATAAATCAACAGCAGGTTCGGCGCTACTGCGTCGCACCAATGCAGTATTGACATTTTTTCGCCGCCCAGCCCTCTTTGGAATATCCAGACCTACAGCACCAGTTCCATTCCGAACAAGCTGGGAAGTCTCCGAGCCTCGTGGGACAAGGGGAATAGCTTCTGATGCAGCTGGCGGTTGACTTATATGGTTTCCGTTATGTGTCGTCTCTGTCATTACGTAGTCATCGACAGGGTCTCCCTGTTGTCGTGATAGAAACACGCGTTCTGATGCTGCTGTGGGCCTCGTTGTCATGTTCGACACTTCATTCGACGCTTCGAATTCCACGGAGTTGGTACTCTCATGGAGCGGCAGCTCTGGAGTATTCATACACAAAATACGTGGATTATCGAGGTGGTGTTCTTTAAAACGTCGGATACAAGACCAAAACTACCCGGCTGAATGGTATGAAGTTCTTACAATAACAATAATTACCTTGTACTGCTTTCGCGCCTGCTTGCCTTCGAAAAGAGATACCATCCAGAGAGTTTCGGTTGTTACTACTATTGTCCTGGCTCGGCTGTCGCTTCGTGGTAGCGGTAGTGCCCTGTATCACTTCCAGCTTGTGAACAAACTGCACCGACCGCATCTGCTGCCCAGGCGGTTNNCCAGAGAAGCGGCCTTAGGCCCTTCTGGGGGTACTTCAGTGGCCTCCCAGGATGCCGGTGCCCTGCTGTGACCATCGGCCAAGCCGCCGTGGTCTTGAAATGGGATTTCTAACCGTCCGTTCCACTCGTGGCGCTGGATATCCTCACACGCACGCACTAACTGAAGCAAGATTATGTCGGAAAACGATTTCTACATAACTATATATTGAGAAATGTTGGCAATTAGATGTATTTTCACATGCAGAACTAACTCTATTCGAGGCCTACTATAAATCCCCTGGCCTTTGCTACAATGAACGCTTGTTTACAGTACGTAGAGTTCCAATACTTCTTTTGTTTCCACTATTTCTCAAGTATGGCGAGCCGCCTCCCGCTCCTTGAGGATGCACTGATCGTTCATGCATCTGGTTGGTGGTTATCCCGTGAACTAGCTAGCAGTATGACTCGTTTAAAGGTTCATCTCATGTAAGCTACCATTTGATATAAATGAGGCTTGCATACCTCTGCGGACTGTAGTCCTGAAGATAAAACTCGAGTGCTGGAGGCATGGGCATGACGTTCAACGATAATTCCTCCTTTCATCCATCGCATGGACTGAGATACACTCAAAACACTGCTCTGCGAAAGCAGCCGCTGTGCATCTGAGCCCCAGGGGGCCACTCCACCGCCGCCATTGCGCGGCTGAGTCTCCTCAGTAAAAGCACAGAACCCGTGCGACGGACTGCTTGTTGGAACCAAAAAGTCGCCACAGCTCATTTTGGTATCTACGAAAGAATGAGGCAATCGAAGGGCACTTGTAGCTAGAAGGCTCTGTGGAAGAGCTGATGAGCTTCCTTCTTGCACGCGGAATTTGCTGAGTTCCTGCATTCTACAGGCTGAATAGGCCCAGCCCCGTTGAAGAGAACTCTATCCCAGAGATGTGGCCAAACAAAAATAATTCAAGAACAAAGAAGAACAGCCAAGAAACAGACCTCTTGAATGGATGCTGAAGCCCTTTGTTTTGCTATAGCCGCGGTATTAGGGATTACGGTTACGTACAATACAGACTGCTTTTCTCCAAAACTGCATGTTGAACCGTCCTGAAGGAAACAGAGGCACTCGCCTATAAAGTAAATCGCTCTCAGACGAAGGTTATGAGCGACCGAACTTGTCGGCAGCGTCGATAACCGAGTTTTCTTCCACCCCTCGATGCAAGAACATGCTCAAAGACTTTAAGCCCTCTGGTATATGCAAGCAGTTACATGAGGATTCAGTGCGAATGATGGTCGTCAGACGTGCACCATGAAATGCCTGAAGCAGAGTCATTCCACTCGAGACTGAGCAGTCGTCATACGTGCCAATGAAAAACACGATCATAGGGAATTTTCTCCGTTTGTTTTAATGTAACAACACTCTAATTTCTCACAGGGGAACGCAAAAGTGGCTTTCGGCCTGCATGTGGAGAGTAAAGGTTGCTTGATAGTAGACCAGCGGGTTTGTCGCAAGCTGAGTCCAGCTAGAGTATCCGAGTTAGAGCCGAAGGGGGGCCCGAGGAGATGTCCATAAATTAGACTTCCAATGGAATTTTAAGGACGTATTCTAACAATTCCCCGCGTTTTTGGTGCATCACAAGCTAGATTCTTCTGGGTACAGTCTTTGGGTGGTGCGGGTCCCAGCCTCCATAAACCATCCAGGTTCTCGAGACGTAAAGTGGGCATCGCCAACACACAATTAGGAACCCCTTTTCCTAACATGATGAGAAGGCTATGCCACAACTGCAGTCATCGCAAAGACGTTCTGGTAAACCCGCTCTGTTGGGTGTGCATGCCAGGGATCAGCCGATAGGGGTGCCACCTAAGTGATGCTTTTGTGTAAGCATTCAAGGCCAATAGCTACGTGCAAGGCACTTTAATACAGGGGGAGCAAGCCCTTGCGTTTCTGTTTTAGCGGTGGGCTCGTGGTTTTTGCACTCTCTTTTCGTTCGTGGGCTCCGTGACACCATGGCGTTCTTCGGAGTTAGCATCAGTGTCCTCAACGGCAGTACTCCCAGTACAAGTCAGAATGCAGAAAGCTGTGACATGACCCCCTATCAGTCCGTACTGGTGTCTCGGGAGGTGCGAATGCGAGGCATCACGGCGGCCCAGCAGACCTACGCCAACCTCCACTATGAGTACACACAGGCATATGCCGCATACCAACAACTTCAGGTTTGTTGATGCATTTCGATTAATAAGGTTGCAGCCAGTGAACCAACGAACTGCTGCTGCTGGTGCGCTATTCCACTGCCGTTCCATCATTCAGTAGATACTCAGAGTTGCCGAAGCAGTGCCGAGTGCCGTGAAATGAGGAATGGACCTTGGCATGCTTGTGTGTGCTTGCTTGTTTCTCTTAGGCGGATTTAACAAAAAGATCACAAGCCGTTGAAGCCTTTCTTCAAGCGCAGGAGCCTGCAGCGCGAGCTGTTTGCGAAAGAGCAGCCCTAGCTAAGATAGAGCAGATAAAGGAGAAGGGCACGGACTATACACATCCGAAATATGCATCCCTGGTCTCTGGTGTGCCAATCCGTAGTACCTTCCTTGTCTAAAGTAAACGCCGCCATTTCAGCGGATCAAAAATGCACTGTTGACTCGTATGGAACAAGAATCCAATGAACAGAGGAAAGGCAGCCTGTTAGCGCAGTGCATGTGGGGTCTTTGCAGGCCTAAGTGAAGATCACCGCAGGGCCGTGGACGAACTGCTAGTTCCCTATTACACATATGTAGATGAATTGGAAATGGCGGAAAACGCTCTTTGGGTGAAGCATTCTTCTCTAACAGCCGCGGAGGTACAAATCACCTCATACCTCTTCACGTAGTTGAGGAAAACAACGTGCTTTAGGTGCCTTTAGTATTAAACACCGAACACGCCGCATGGTATGCTGTCCCGACTTCAGCTCTTGCTGGTTTGACTACTGTAACGTCCGTTTTATGCAGCAAGTTCGTCTTCTCTGGACAGTCGAGCTAAACGCCGCAGATTGGCAACTTCAGACTTTGCCTGCTGACGAGGGCAAATCAGCGGATCGAGTAAGTTGCAGTATATGAGCAACCCCATTTTTGCCAGGTTTTCTCTCAGTCTCAGCTCGTTCTGAACAGTGACAGTTATGGGAGTCTTATCAGTCGCGTATAGCGCACACCGTTTGAGCGTTGTAGAGCTGCTTGGTGGGTATGGGTTATTGGTGGTTATTTTGGGACATGTTCTCCATGTTCTTAGAATATTGCCGAGCTACGCCACCTGGCGCAGCGTGTCGCTGAGATTCGGAAAAAGAGGTTGCTAAGAAAGAAAAAAGAGAAAACTGTCACACGCCACCTTGCGTTGGAGAAACCGGGTGTGGACAATGCTTCTTCCACGCAGTCTGAACAGGTAAGAAACTAACATGACAGGCGCGTTTGATTTAGAATAAATGGGCCAATTGGTCTGATTAGCTTCATAATAATTTGTATTCATTTTGACTCTCCACTGTGATTTGATGCACTCTCTGGCTTTTTCACAGCAAGCTTTCGCAGTTCCAGACGACGCCTCACGGGTTTCCTCAGCACCACCTTCTGCACGGTCGTCCACGACGCGAAGCACCACAAGCAAGGCTAGAAAATCGAAAAAGAAGCTAGACTTTGACGCCGGTGATTGGTTGTGATGACCCTCCACATGTCGGCATGCCATCGAATGATGCTTGAGAGCGGATGATCATACAAGGCAGCTGAAGTTGCACAAGATACCGAATGCTGTCCGCTGGCCACACTCTTGTAACACAGCTAGTACGCCGTCTTGGACTTGGGACATTTCTTTGCTATTCTTCTCCTATCGCAAGATTGGGTGCATGCAAACCACCGCACTTCCATCAGATATTGTCCTGTGGTAGATATTTGTACTAGCTTAGATGGCAGTTAGAATGAATTGCTACAGCTCTGGGTTTCTGGCGGTGGTGAGAAGCCGCCGTGGCTCATGGGAAACGTAAGCATGAAGGGGTCGTCTTGTATAGTAGTACCTACACAGCGTGTTCTTGGTACAAAGGATAAGCCTGCCTCGATGGACCAACTCTAATTGTTTGCCTTTCCACACAGTGGGATGGGCACGTTCTAATTGTTTAATTCTTTACACATGAAGTGGTACCAGATGACGCAGACACGACATACTCGAATCACATGCCTTAGATAAGGTTAAAACTCGGTGCCATTGAGATAATTGCAGGGACCTGGAAGTCTACCACGGATGGCGAATCAGCAGCATAGTAAAGGATGAACCTTCATATGCTTTAAAATTCTGAATTCCTATGATGGGCTTGCAAAGATGCCGGTGTAGATTTTTCAACCCACGAAAGTTTGCCTCCAAGGTGTTGCTATTACGTGAGGTGAAAATGCATCCCCATATTACTTCTGGTTCCCATTAGGAAGCTTATGAGTCTTAGGAATCGTGGGGTACATAAAACAAACGTGAAAAATTGAATCTCTGTGCTTGGGCTAACGCAGCTATACTCAAACAAAAAGATGATAGCACGTCATGTTCACCCAACTAGCGAGTTGCATAAACGTGACTGGGAATTTGCAGCATTCAAAGGGCATTTGTTGTCAAATGCCTCAGAAGCTGCTTAATTCGCAAGGCAGTGGGTTACAGGACCGTGGAGACGTGGAATAGAGGTAATGAAAACCTACGAGCAGCAGGGGCTACGAGAAATGCTCGATATCGTTATGCCGCACCCAAAGGAAGAAAGTTTGGACTACATGCGCACGGAAGCATCGTAGTACAAGCGGCATCCTGCATCAGCAAGCCAGAAAATCGATTCAACCCAGCTGGCCAACCCAGATATCCACTATTAAAGACCAAGACAATACCTTGTTTTCGCACCAGTTACAGCAACGGCGGCAGTAAACATGTTGAACACAAGCAGTAAACTGAGACAGTTACTCCACTTGGGACTTCGGACCTGCAGCAAGCTCCAAAGCACGTACCATAAAAATCAATCCTCACATTCTGAATTCTAAGTCTCTGCTGTACTCGTACAAGTTCCTGAGGTCGAAAGGAAGAGGCTGTTTACGAGGAGTCCTTGCAGTCGGGCATATATTAGACACAGGTGTCACCGAGCGGAACCGCAGCTACCAGGGAACCGTGTACAAACGTAACTGATCTTACTTGGAACTACAATACCAGGAAGGGCCGCAAGAGTGGTCTGAAAGCACAAGGGCTGTGTGAAAGGGAGATGCTTTGTGGTGTCGCAAGGAACTGACGACGCAGTTGAAGACAATCTTCCCAACAAGACCCGATAAGCAGCTAATGCTGTAGAGAACGGCCACCGAATCCCATGGGATGTTTCTGGAGTAAAGCGAATAGAGCATCCCACTGCTGCTGCTGAATACTATGGCTGCACTGTTCGTTGCCTGTGCAACAGGAGGAAGCATCCCATTCAATAACATCAAGGGTCCCAAGAACATTCCGCCTCCCACTCCAACTGAGCATCCTGTAGACAAATGACGGAAGAAAAGGAGTCCCCACATCAATCAACAACCTTTGTTTCAGGTTTCATGCATTAAGAATCCTACCATTTTCTGCCGAGAAATTCTTAGAAACCTTGGAAGATAGGCATTTATGAAGCGATTATTTACCCAGCGTCCCCGAAACCAGAGTTTGCAGGAAGAATGCATTACCAGTGGGAATGTCATAGTGCATGTCTCCCCGGACCGATTCCAACCCGGCAACGTCCTTTTCCTTTTGGAAGATCCACATGAGGAGCCCCCTTTCATAAGAAAACACTAAAGCGAAAGCGTTTGCCAACACGAACAACAACCAGTACCACAATCCGCAAAATTCCACCTGGCCACGGGGGTACACAGCAACATGCATGCATATTATTGATTCTATTAACAGCTGGGCCCTTGTAGAGCTGCGAGCGACGAACCGTCCACAACTCGAAAGCCGAATTGAGAGGAAAGCGTGAAGAGTGAAGAAATAGCGTACGATTTGCTTCGGAGAGTTTCAGTTTCCTCTGATGCAGCCGAGAACCACGTAAATTGGCCACACTGCCGTCACCAACAGCCATTTCTACAAAGCATGGAAGGAAATACACCAAGCACCTGCAATCAATAAAGTTGTTTGATTTGTATTTCTACTAAAGTAGCAGAGATACCACAAGCAGCATCGGACCTGAACTTGCAACACACCAGAAACGCCGCCTGCTTGCTGCGCGCACAGACGGACCCCTATGCTGTGTTCTCTTTCAAGAGCCTTTATTGTTGTTTTCGATCGCATCAGAGTGGGCCTCTTCACGACTGCAGAGATAACTAGAGGGTCGTCGACCCGCTGGGCGACGTTAAGCAACATTAGTGATGCCAAAGGCAGAGGTTCCCGGGGTTCGCTAATGGCATTCGGTTTTTCAGCCTGCGACCGTAATGTTTTGTTCCCGTCTTTTCTCTGTAGACGGGCATCGGCTCCTCGTTCTGCAACATGTAAGGTGTACACCGCAGCCGCACACC
>JRZD01009996.1:0-26338 GCA_000826945.1 Eimeria nieschulzi
TGTGTATAAATGCAGATGGCCTAATCACTAAGGTCTTAGCTGCTTATCAACAAGAGTCAGTTTAGTATGTTAGACTCTTTATAGTTCTCGCAAATAAGTGAATTGACATGAAGACTTGGATATTGTTTTTGCCAAGGCAAAAAATAGTCTGGAGTGTATGGACACCGGAAACATTGAATTATGTAGCCCAAGCCCTAAACCCTTAGGAACGCCGAAGCGAAGATTCTTATGTGTGGGAGGATGCAGCTATCTTATTTTAGACGGAGTTTTACCTGCATATACACCCCATGGATTGAAAAACGGTTTTTGTATTTTGAAAATTGCAAATTGATTAAAAAGAAGCCGCGAGTTTAGCAGTCAAAGTGCTCTGCACTGTTAAGTCGGACGTCAGTGGCAGAGAGAACGGTCAAACACCCCAGCTGCCTGTCTTCTCCAAACCCTAAACCCTAAACTCTAAACCCAGAACCCAAAACCTTAAACCTTAAACCCTAAACCCTAAGTTGGAAATAGAGGAGTGTGCTGGGCCTGCGTTCTGTTCTGTGGCGATCTCTCCAATCAACCGAAGACCTCACCAGGGAGAGAGAAAACCAACAAAAATAAGCCTGAGAGTAAATACGGTGTCTATACTGCTCATGTGTATTTGGTTTTTTCTAGTTTTTAATTTTGGATGAAAACGAACGTCAGAACTCTTTAAATCCCGGAATCCGTACCGGCACCACATGGGCTCTCCCAGAGACCTGCAGCATCTCTAAACCTTTTTCTCATGTTTCCATTCGGAAATGCGACATGAAAATTCGGTTTGTCTTTTCTGATTAAACGAAGCCACCGGAAGTTCAACGCGAGCAGCAAAAAAATAGTTGGTGTGTTTTTTTGCCCATCTTGATCTTTGAGGTGTCACTACAGAAGATAGAAGATTCTCTTTCCTTCTGTACTTTTTTCAAACGTGTTTAATAAAAAAAATGGCGAGCAGCGAGTTGGGCGCGGGAGATGCGCCATGCATTGGCCCTCCCCCCATTTTAAATATTTATCACGCAGAGGTGAAAGATATTTCGGCGGCCCAGTTGAAAAGACTAAGTTTGTTAAGACGCAAAATCAAACTGGAACAGGCCAGGCTCCTGAGACTCAAGGAAGGGAAACTCAAAGCTCCTAACCAACAGGACCAGCAGCAGCAGCACCACCAGAAAACCACCCAGCATAAACGCAAGGAACACTCGCAGCAGCAGGAGGAGCAGCAGCAGCTCACATCTCCACTGACTGGCTTTGAGATCCATTGGGCTGACGACCAACAAACCCTTGTCAGGTCGGGCGAGACACCTGCTGCTGCTGCCGCCCCTGCTGCACAAAATGGCTCTTCTTTGTCGCTAGCTAGCTAGGCAGCTAACCAGCTAGCTAGCTAGCTAGCTAGCTAGCGAACGCGTTCTGTGGGCTGTTTTTGGGGCTTTCCAGGAGCGTTTTTCCTGTATTACCTGGAAATGTAGCAAAAGCTCAAAGTGTGTTTTCTTTAGGCCACTTAGCTGCTGCTGCTTCTGAGGTGTATGGCCAGCTGGCTAGCTAGCTAGCTAGCTGTCCGTACACCTGAGGAGTGGTTATGTTACGTTGTTTCTTTCCTGTTTTCTTTAGAATGTTAGTGGCGAGGGAATGGCACGTGCCAAGGGCATTTAATCTCGTGATGGAGGCAATTGTTTTTCGGCGGCAGCTGCGCCCTGAGCGCATAAAACCCCAAGAGGTGAAAGATGCTGCAAAAGCGGGACAAATCTACAGAAGGGGATTTGATCGCCAAGGACACCCCTTAGTCTATATCCGGTCAGCTGCCGCAGCTAGCTAGCTAGCTAGCTAGCTCGCATACGTGCCTGTGCTCGGTCACTTCTGCATCCTTTTCGCCGGTGTTACATTTGCAAGGATTTAGGGCTTACGCTTAGGGCTTAGGTTTAGGGTTTAGGGTTTAGTGTGTGTGTTTTGCGTTTGGTTTAGGCCCGCGTTGAACGATGTGTCTGGTGATGGGAGTGCGACGATAAATTTGTTGGTTTACACATTGGAGCGGGCGTGTCAGTCTCAGAACCGTCATTGCGGTGTCTCTGCAGGTTTATGTTTTTTGCTGGATTATAATGGTTATTCTAACGCCAATCAACCTTCTCTCGCAACTGCGCTTCGCTTCATCCAAATTTTCCAGTGTATCTACGCTGAGCAGCTTGTGGCTGCGTACCTCCTTGACACTCCTTGGTATTTTTCAGTGCGTCTTCTTGCCGCTGCTAATTTTAAATTATCTTTTAAATCGACACATTAGCCGGAAAATGAAGTTTGGATGCTTCAGCTGTTTGCTGGTTTCAACGTCCAAATGCCCACATTCGCCAGCAGAAGATATTTGTTTTTGCTGCCCGTTGCCAGCTCTGTCGGCACACCAACATTAAATCCGTTACTGTCTCTTTTACTTTTTTACTCTCTTTTTTGTTTAGTGTCTCTTGTATTCCTGCTGTCTCTTATGTGCTGTTTCTTTGTTTTACTGTCTCTTATTTTTGCTGTTTCTTTGTTTTACTGTCTCTTATTTTTGCTGTCTCCTTTTTACTCTCTTTTATTTTTGCTGTCTCTTTCTTTTACTGTCAATTTTTTTGGCTCTGTTTGTATTTGCTGTCTTCTTTTTCTCTGTTCCTCTTTCCGTAATGTATTCTCTGTGTTTTATCTCCTCATTTACTGTCTGTCTATGAGCCTGCCGCTCTTCCTTTACTGCCTCTCTCTTCGCCTGTCTCGTCTCCCTTGCTGTCTTTCTTCATGTTTGTCTCTCTTGGTATTTGCTGTCTTTATGTTTGTCTCATTTTGTATTTGTTGTCTTTTTTTCTCAGACTTTTTGGAATTGCATTTCTCCATTTCTGCCGACCCGCACGGCCGCCAAAATAAAATTTCTTTCAACCAGCCAGCCCGAAGAGGTTAAGCAAATATTTGAGGTGGTGAGACGATTCATTCTCTTTTTTCTTTTTTTTTGTAGCCATCTCTATTCCTGTTTCTGTGTCCTGCTGTCTGTCTTTTGGTTTGTGTCTCTGTCTGTCCTTCTCTCCGCCTATGCTTTTCCGTCACCCTGACTATTTCTTTGACCCTGTGTCTCTGTGTCTGTCTCTTTTTGTGTCTCTGTCTCTGTTTTTTTCTCTGTCTCTGTATTTGTCTTGCCGTCTGTATTTCTCATTCTGTATTTTTGTCTTTGTCTGTCTGTTTGTCTTTGCCATTCTATCTCTCTCTCTGTCTCTCCATCTGTCACTGTCTGTCTCTCTCTGTCTCTCTGTCTCTCTGTCTGTCTCTCTGTCTGTCCAACTCTAAAAGTCTCCTCTGTTTCCGTCCCTGTCTGTCTAGTTTTCTGTACACCTCAAGTATGGTTCTGTTTACCGGCTCACTGCCCTCTAAGCTCGTGTGTCTCCATCTGTCTGTTTCTCTGCTAGCTTGCTTGCCACTATCTCTTTTTTCTTGATTTTTAGTTAAATTTCTTTGAGTTCGAACGCTGCAGAATGTCTTTTATTCCACCCGTTTGCTGCTTTGTAGATACACCCAAAGTTTGTTGAGTCTTGGATTCCGGGGGGCCTGGCGACGAGCAAGTACGAGAGCGAGGTTTATTGGAGGGAGGAGGCGAAGCAGTATGAAACTTACATGAAGTTTCTTCAACACGAATTCTTTAAAAAGACACTCAGCCAACGCGTTGCAGCAAACGCGGCTTTCTCCGCTGCAATAGCCAAAGGCCTCTCTTTAGAAGAAGCGATGGAGACAGCGCGTGCTGCTCAGGCGGACAACTTGCCTTCTGGTGAGTTCAGAAAGACAAAAACATGCAGCAATCAACAGAGTCTCTACTGTCTGTTAAAGAGGCTTTCCTTCAAGCTGCCACACCAACGTAGTGGAGGTTAGGCTGTATAGACACTTAAAGACCAAGAGAAACACAACGCAATGCTGCTACTTCACACAGCAGCACATGCATACACCAAACAAAAGAGACAGAGACAGAAAGAGGCTCGTCCATACATAAACGGAGACAGAGATACAGAGGCAGAAAGAGACAGGTAGAGACCGAGAATGTCAGGGAGAGACGGAGGGAGACAGAGCGAAACAGAGAGAGACAGAGAGAGACAGGTTTTTTTTGCTGGCTTTCCTGTTTGGCTTTAGGCTTCATCTTTCTTTTTCAAAGTGGTATTCATTGGTGGTATTGCATTTGCCGAAATATTTTGTTAGCTTTTAAAACTCTCCGATTGCTTTTATGTTGCGTTGCCACAGTGCCAGCTGAGCAGACAGCACCAGCTGAGACACAAGAGGCCGAAGAGGACGTGGAAGAGGTCGACGACCCTGAAACCCCAGAGTCTTTAGAAGACGAACAAAAACGTCTCCTACTACAAGAAGCAATCCGAAAGCAGCAGCAGGAGCAGCAGCAGGAGCAGCAGCAGCAGCAGCAGTAGTAGCAGACGCGCAGCGAACAGGAGCAGGAGGAGGAGAAGGAGGAGCAGCAGCAGCAGTAGCAGCAGCAGCAGCAGCAGGTCCTTGCGAAGGAAGAGAGTACCTACCCGAAGTTCTAATAAACCCTTAAAACCTGTCTTTAGAAGTTTGTGGGGTTTTGTGGTTTCTTGCCTTTCGCGTGACACGAAGAGAATCGCGCATGCAAGGAGCTCGCATTGATTTAGCTTGGGTCACCTTGCTGGGGCTTTTATGCGGCCAGCTGTCTTGACGAGAAGATGCTGCGCCTCTTCAATAGCGGCTGTAAGCCTAAGGCTCTCCTGCCTACGTATTCCCAACCTCAGAATTCGTTTAGCGAAAACTTTTTCGTGTTGCTTGCTAGGACTGGCGGGAGGGCTGGAGGGACGCTGAGCTTATCCTGGCGATTCGCAGCGTCTCTCGCAGTCGCAGCTACTCCCCAGCAAACCCAAAATCCTGAACCTCAGAGGCCAACTTGGAGGGGTTGCTTAGGGTTTAGGGTTTAGAGTTTAGGACTTGAAGTCCCCTGTTTCGTCTTGACGCTGTTGAAGTGTCAGCGAGGCGTCAGTGCTGAGCAAAGGGAGATTTAGGGTTTAGGGTTTAGGGTTCACGGATGGCTACGCACCATACCGCTTAGCGCCTTCGTTGTTTTTTGTTTTCTGTCGTGTCAGTAGAGGAACTGGAAGGTGTAAAGAGCTAAACTGCGCGTTGGCGATCTGCAGAAAATACCACCGAAATTCTGCAATTTGCACTGTGCATTTTTCACACTTTATGCACGAGTCTAGAGAGCCGCATTGCCTAGTGATAGCTAGCTGAAGAATGACGGAATTCGCGAGGAAGCACTGCAGCACTCCCCACAAGCCAAAACGCCCACGCCAGCATTCCCAAACAGGCATTTTGTGTTGTAAGGCTCTGGGCTTCAGGGTCACTAGCAGCGCATTTTTGAGCCGTTTCGGAAGTTAAGAGTATCACCTGCGTTCTGCGGCCTTGAAGTGTGTGGCAACAGGATGCTCAGGGAGGGGTGCTTATTGGGCTCCCTCAAGTCTTCCTAAACGTCTTCACTAGCCCGCGTTAAGAGGGCCTGGGGAATATCCAACCTTGATTTGCTTAAACTTCGTTGAAACCAAATTCCAAAAAGAGTTTCTCTGAAACATTAGAGTTATCGTTCGGGGAGCCGATTGGAATCGGCGGAACCTTCAGACATGTCTGCATTTTGTTGCATGGGCAGAGGGTGTCTAGCAGAGTGTGGACGCCTATTCTATCGACGCCTATTCTATCGACGCCGATTTATAATGACTATTCTTTCTGTTTTACTGAACAGGAGGCGGCTATAGAGTTCAAACCCGTCAAGGAAAGGAGCGTCACATTGCGGTAGATTTAGCTTATTGAAAACGGTGTTCTAGAGACTCCTAAGGGCCGCTTAATACCAGAGAAGTCAGGGCTTTATTGAGTTTGTTTTGTCTGTAGTTAGGTCTTACTGGTTGACTCAGATTCTGTCTCAGAAAAGATAATCCATCTCGAACTTGGACATACCTGTACTAGGCAGGCTGCATCTATGAACAAGGAGCATACACTCCTTCCACAGAAGCCAGAGACAGCCTATACAACTTTTGGGGACTTCCGCAGCTTTAGAAGCACGAGAATAATGGGCTTGTGGGAGTGACAGCTAGCTGTGTGTGTGTGTGTATGTGTGTCTGTGTCTGTGTGTGTGTGCTCTTTTTCCTATATATTTCGTGAGCTTTGGGACCCTGATGAGGTCGACTAGATTACAGGGGCTAACCCCGCTCCAAACCCTGCCTTAAAAGGCTAATCCAAGCCCTTGGGCATCAGCGCTTCACCTGGAGCCTTAACGTTATGCCAATCCTAAACCCTGACCCATCATTTCTATTAGAACGTTTCCCAAGGCGGAATCCCTGACTCTACTTCTTCTGCACTGGGGTATAAACCCTGACCCTAAATCTCAATGATTCAAGACACTCTGCTTAAAGCAGACAAATTCAAGCTCCAAGCCACTAGGGCTGGGTATAGGCCGAAGCCCAAAAAAGGAGGCAGAAGAGGTGAGGGGTGGGCTACAGAAAGTCAGCCATATCAACAGGAAATCTATAGAGGGGACGTTCTGCAGACCTACGTGAATGTGCAAGTTTAAGAATGTTTGAGAGTTCTTTTTAAAAAGAGAGACCTTCAAGAAGAAGCAAAGTCAGACAGGACTTAGATGTCCCACACCTGACTGCAGCTGCACATCCCTCCCGGCATACAACAACGAGGGTAGCTTAAGCAAGTTTAAGGCCTAGGTCAGCACCGCTGGGGTAGCTGGGGCAGCGGGAGATTTTACTTGTTTCTTCTACAGGAATACAAAGTAGCAGCGGTTTGAAAAAACATGTCTATTGAAAAATGATTTTAAAATGTTTGATGCAGTGAATCTCACTACAATCACGGCTCAGGCGAAGGTGAATCTTCAGCTTATGCTGTGATCGTTTCATTTTGTCCTAGCTTGAGCTCTGTTTGTTAGCTAGCAATGCTATTTAAAAGTGCTAATTATAATTGCAAGCTTACATCTGCGTGTTCGGCAGAAAATTGGAGTATGAATGCTAAAGGAAATAACTAAAAACTAAAAAGGATGGAGCCTTAAGGCTCGAGTGTGAAGGTTGAGGCCTTGTCGCAATGAGCTAAGCCTTCAGGCTAGCTCAAGGCCTTAAGGGCACCCATACTGAGTGAGATGGACAGACTGAGCGAGTGCATAGGACAATCAAACAACTTCTACGTGCCTGTGTTTAAAATGATGAAAGTGCGTGGAAAAATCTACTTCCAACAGCGGAACTTTCGCACGATTGCACAGTACACAACAGCAGAGGCCTTAGCCCTTTCGAGATTATGAGTGGCGAAAATTCGCTCAGCCGTGGCGATTGAGATCTCTTTAAGAAGAATGTGTCTCCTAGCGACGGACAGAACCATTTTGACTCGAGTTCTATCTGACAGAGTTCTGATCTCAAACTTGATTCTAGTTTAGACTAATGAGATCTTTCTAGGAGACTGATCAGCAATACGCAAGGCTATACTGACGGACTAAAATTATATCAATGAAATGCTAGCACGACTTGTCCTTGCAGTCCATGGTGCTGGAGCCACGCCCTGTATTAGGAACGATGTGTTCATGAATGCTTACGTGGTTATTTATGTATAAAGTCGAGGCTAAGTGCCACCAGAGCTTATTGGAGCAGAAGACTCGTCGCGAAAAAAGCCAGTTGTTAGCGCGGAAGATTAACATCCATGCAATGGTTCTGGCTCTACTCGTGAAACCCCATCGTGTGAAGGAATTGGGGGATACGGAAGTTCCTTTTGCTACAGTACTACTAGGTAGGGAGTTGCCGTTGGGGGTTGTGGCTACCTAAAGTGGTCAGCAGCACTTGTAAGTGTTGCGAACTTAATCCTGGCCCTTCAACGATTCCAGAGGGGCCGACCTTTGCGGTATTTGGGGAAGTACTGAGGGTTTCTAACACAGAAGGTACAGGCAGGGAAGGTCCAAAAGTCACGACTGTTACACTTTGTAGCGCCGCAGAGTATTAGTAAAAGCTTCTCGGTCTCCTTAAAGGGATCCTAGTGTAGTCCCAGTCGAAGGAGTCGGCAGTCCAACCCCTTGCCTACGATGCTGACTTTCTGGTGGCCTCTGGGTTTTTGGCTGCACTGCGGTGAACAATCGTAGGAATATTTCTAACAGTTAAAATTCCTTGCGTAAGTTTTGCTTTTTGTTTCTAGTTTTAGTGGGCGTAGAGGGTAAGTAGCATAATACAATAAGAAGCGCTTGTGGCGGAACCCAACAACCAGACATTAACGTCGCGACGGAAACTTGCGATTACACTACCCGATAAGCACAAATTCAAGCGAAAATTAATAGAAAAAATTAGAACTATTTTTCCGGCCGTCGAACGCTTATGGTAAACTGGTAACACTAACAAAGGTTCCGATCAAGTGCTGGTAATCTTAAAACGCCCGAAGGACAAGGAGCGACAGAGCGACGCAGATAATATCAAGCGAACCTCTTGGCATAGTATCATGCATAATATTGTATTCCTTGTAGTATGCGCGCTGAGATTTCTTAAAGATTAGTCAGAAGCCTGCGCCACTTCAGTTAGGAAACAGTTTACATGCACTGTCCTGCAGTTAGACCTTCGGTACCCTGCAGCTAGACCATAGGCACTTAGGCATTTTGCTTGCATGTGAAACTTCCAGTGCAAGCAAACATTTTAAAATTTTAGCAAAAAAATTAATCTGGCCGTTTCACATTTGAGAATAACACAGAAGTTTGCTTTTTGGAGAAAGTGTTCCCGCGTCGTCCGTATAAACTTTTCTGGCAGTGAAGCTTCATTGGACTCCGGTTCTAAAAATGGCATTTCTCTCTTTGTTGATATATTCTTTTTTTAGCTTCCCGCTTAATGGGATGGTGTATAGGAAGGAGCCCAGCCTAAGCGTTGAGGAACCTCATTTGTTGTTCAAAGCTACAGAAACACTTTTGCAAAATGCTACGGACATACGCGTTGCGGAACCTTATGAAGGAAATGACGCAAAGGGGATTTTTCAAAACTCTATGGACGTCACTGGCACACTAACTCCCCCCTGGAAGCGCAGAAAAACTGTGCTTCATCTTGCCATTCTTGCGGCGCTGTTGGCTTGCTCATTCTACGCAGCACACGCCAGCAACTCGGTGAGTTTAATAGAAGGCAAAATGCATCTACATGCTCAACCATTTTGTATGCTCGTTTCCGTAGCTAGGACCGACAGGGAATAAACTGTTGCTTTCCACATAGCGCAACCTCACGCCTACGCGCTTAGCCGCTTTGCCACAACCAAAAGATGCAGCGCTTCGCACCATTGGCATTTCCATTTCAATTTATTTTTACTGATCCTCATTGCTCTAGTGCAGCGGAAGCCATCGACACATCGAACAATCCAGCTTTCCGTTTACAATCGTGGTTCAGCTTATTCACCTGAAGTGTTCGCAGTAAAGTACCATGCAGAACGTTGTTATACCGTGGAAATGTAGGGGTTACGGTGGTTATATTTTAAGGCGCTTTGTTACTGTGCGGCTGCCATTGTTGAGGGCGGTTGCATGGCATATTTTGGTGGTATTGAACCGAAGTCTGTGTTGAGGGTTAAGGAGTGCGATAGAGCAAGGCAAGATGGCAGAATGGTGATTGATATTGTATGGGCAACAATCTTGTTACACCGGAATTGCACGTTTCTAACATTTTGTCTTGCCTGCTCTATCGCACTTCCCTGACCCTCTATACAGACGTCAACCCAATACAACCAAAATATACCATGCAACTCCCTTACTCCAAAAATGCCACACGCACACAGGAACATTAAAATACAACCATTGCCATCCAATAGTTCCTTGTAAATAACATAAGACACGATGCACTTGCCAACTATGTACATGGCACCCCTCCACATCCAGTCTGTGATACACACACATCTACAGACATGTATAATGCAGCAGTGTTGTCACAGGGCAGTGCGTTATTAAACGTGCCTCAGCGATCAACTGGCAAAATGCTTCAGCGAGTGAGTTCCACGCCCCACTTAATTCTAACTTTTGAGATGCGTTTTCTGCGGTGGTCCATTGTATGAGGCCATTAAGCACAGGTGCTCTGCAGTACCACTGTCCGCTGTTATTGTTGCAGTTTATTTTTTGCCTTGAGCGCAGGATACTGGCTCTTAACATCCTTAATCTACGGCCGAGTTGCGTTGACCATATTCGCAAGGCCAAGCTTACCAAGCTGAGTAAACATGCAGGCCCGTGCAACCTGCCCGTTGCTGGGTGCATTGAGAGCTCCGTGTTTGTTATAATGGTGACAGCTGTTAGCGTTGTATTGGTATCGCGGACTCTGCTGGTGCGTTGTTGGGTTAAGTATGCCGACCATATGTGAGCCTTGAAACGGAACACACCAATCCTTCGTTGGCTGAATCATTCTTTCCTTCTTTCCCCAAGTGGGTATGACTTCCTATCCAGAAAGCAACGAAAATGCTGCCAACAGTTTTTAAATGCTTCTGCGTAGTTCGCATGAATCCTTTAAGCTTGGCGATGTTGGGTCTAGTATTATAGGCGCTTTGGCCATTTGACGAGTTTACAAAAGGGATAACAAAGCAAGATGAGTGGAATCCTGATGACTGTAGTAAGCGCAAAACGGTTTGGCTTGTCGTAGGTGGTACGTGGATGGCGTTATCTTGTGTGCCTCAGTGGTGAAAGCTAGATCCAATAGCAGTGCGTTTCGATGCCAAAATTGTACGTCAAAAATGTATAGCGTGACTTGAAATGACAGCAGTTGATAGATAGAGAGCTGGACTGGATGTAGCAGTCCGTCGTGTAGCTGCGGATAGTGCGGGCCAACGAGTCCTTAGACTGTTTGTCGTTTTTGCATTATTATAATGGACGGTGTTCGTAGGTGTTTGTTGAAATTTCTGCTGCCTATCAGTGCCAGTATCCATTGGATAGTCAAGTTTTCAAGCTAATCAACCTGAAATTTTGAATTGCCAGTGTGCTTCTTTTCAGCAACGCTGTGTGTACATAACCGACACTTTCGAGACACTGAAAGCTCGCGTACGTCCGATTAGAGGATTTCGTCCTCATCACTGACTTAAATAGCTCCTTTTTCTTTTGTCTCGATACAATCGCACCACGTCAAATGATGTGTAACGGCCAGCGATGTACTATGGCACATCAGAGTTGGCGATTGCTTGTGGTTGAAACTACAAGTACTCTGGTTTTATGAAGTGTACCGACTTTAGGAAGTGCGTTTGTTGCTAGAAGCCAATTGCTATTTTGGGATTGCGGCTCTTGAGCTGCTTCTAGGTACTGGCTGTTAGAGACAGAAATGCCGTCCCCGAGTAGCCTGGGTGTCTGCTTTGTGGGGTTTGTTGTGGGAGTGGTTTAGTTTCAAAAATCGGTGTGTGGCGGCTTATACCTAATGGGGGAGAAACGATAAAGAAGCTCGCGCTATTTCACTGAAGTTATTCATTGCGGGGGTGGCGGCACAAAATGGCAAGGGGTGGTTGGTCTAGAAATACTGGTTAAGGTTCGTGTGAAGTTGTATGGCTAAATGAGAAGAACGGTCACTGCCGTCTACAGACAGAGCGAGAGCTGCAGTTGAATACGGGAGATGCGATATTGAGGTAACCTGTCCATACTGGTGTGAGTGGGCTTATTTTTAGGCTTGCTTTCCCCGTATGCGCGTGTACTGGATCGGGGGACTTTCCAGGCACTTCAAGCTACGAGAACACAGTTTTTCTGTCGACTTCAGAAAGTCCGTTTACTGTTGAGGGCGTAGCGTTATGTTAATGCTCGGGTATTTGAGGAGCTGCTTCGGGGCAGTAACTGCTGGAGACGAAACGGCTTGCCGTAGTAGTCTAGGCGTCGGTTCTGTGGGACCTGTTATGGCAGTTTGTTCATTTAGAGAATTGGTGCGTGGAGGTTTATATGTGCTGAAATTGAAATGTGGGGGAGGGTCGAACAGTTTTAGTGAAGTTATTCAATGCGACGGTGACAGTACAGAATGGGAAGGGGTGGGTGGTGTTGAGATGCTGGCTGTTAAGGTTTGTATGTAGTTCTCTAGAGTGATGGGGAAGAAGAGTCACTGGCGTCTACAGACACCGCGACAGCTGGAGCTGACTGCGGGGAGCGGGTTGCTGAGGTAACCTGTCTAAACTGGCGTACGCTGGTTTAGTTGTTTGCTTGCTCTCCTTTACGCTCGTGTCATGGACCTGGGCTTAGTCAAGACACTTGGAGCCATATGAATGTAACTTTTATGCCGACTTCAGAAGGTATGTTTGCTGCTGAGGGCCTATCGTTGTGTTAAATGTGGGATACGTATGTAGCTACTTCTGGGAACTGACTGCTGCATGTGAAAATGGCTTGTCGCAGTGGTCTGGATGGCTGTTTAGTTGGATTTTTGTGAGAATGTTTAGTTTGCAGAATGCGTGAGTAGCGGCTTATGTGCGATGAGTTTGAAAGAAAGGGTGAGGAGGCTCTAACGACTTTATTCATGCTTTTCATTGCGATTATGGCGGCACAGACTGCGAAGGGGTACCTCGTGTAGATAATCTGATTGGTAAGAATTTTGTGACGTTTAGCGCAGAGATGGGAAGAATGGTCAATGCCGTCCACAGACACAACGACAGCTGGAGTTGAGTGGGGGAAGTGGGTTATTGAGGTAGCATCTGTTGGTTTATTGTTTCGCTTCGCTTTCATAAGCGCTAGTGTCGTGGATTGGAGGGAATTCCAGGCACTTGGAAGTATGTGAATGTAGCTTTTCTGCAAATGCCAAGAATTGCGTTTGCTGCTAGAGGCCTACAGTTATTGTGATAATGGGATACTTAAGGAGCTGCTTTTGGGCACTGACTTCTGGAGACGAAAGTGGCTTGCCGTGATAGTGTAGGTGTCCTTTGTGTGGACGTTGGTGTGGGAATGTTTTAGTTTGGAGAATAGGTGCGTGGCAGCTTATGTGTAATGGCGGTGAAGCGGTCTGGAGGCACGAGTGACTTCAATTAAGCACTTTGTTGCGGCGGCGACGGCACAAAATGCGAGGTGGTGATTGGCGTAGAGATGCAGGTTGTTAACGTTCGTGTAACGTTTTGTGCAGAGGTAGGAAGAACAGTCACTGCCGTCTAAGCACATAGCGACAACTGCAGCTGAGTGAGAGAAATGGGTTATTGAGGTAACCTGTGCTCACTGGTATAAGCTGGTTTATTGTTCAACGTGGTTCCCCCGTACGTTAGTGCCAAAGATTGGGGGTCTTTCCAGGCACTTGAAGCTGTGTGAATGTAGTTTTTCTGCCGATTTCAGCTAGTGCGGTTGCTGTTGCAGGCCTAGTGTTATTTTGCGGTAGGGCACTTGAGGAACTGCGCCTGGGCACTGACTGCTGGAGACTAATGTGGCTTGGAGTAGTAGTATGGCCGTCTGTTTTGTGGCTTTGTTGTTGGAATATTTTAGTTTGGAAAATTGGGACGTGGCGGCTTACATATGCTGAGGTTAAAACGTTGGGGAGGCTCGAAATACTTCAGTTAAGCCATTAATTGCGGCCGGGAAGGCGCAGAAAGATAAATGATGGCTGGTGTAGAAATGCTGGCTGTTAAGGTTCGTGTACGGTTGTATGAAGAAATGGAAAGACCGGTCACTCCCGTCTGAGGACACAGCAACAACTGGTGTTGGGTGCGGAAAGTGGGTTATTGGGGTAACCTGCGCAAAATGTTATAAGTTAGCTTGTTGTTCTACTTGGTTCACCTGCACGCTAAGTTTCATGGGCCTCGGCTCATTCGAGATACGTGAGGCTACGTGAACGCAGCGTTTCTGTCGACATTTCAGAAAGTGCGTTTACTACTGAAGACGTAACGTTCTGTTAGTGCTCGGGTATTTGAGGAGATTCTTCGAGGCACTCACTGCTGGAGACGAAACGGCTTGCCGTAGGAGTCTGGTCGTCGGTTTGGTGAGGCCTGCTGTGGCAGTGTGCTTGTTTGGATAATTGGCGCGTGGCGGTTTATATGTGATGAGGTCGAAACGTGGGGTAGGGTCGAACAACTTTAATGGGGTAACCTGCGCAATCTGCTGCGGGTTAGTTTATTGTTTTGATTTATTCCCCCGCACGGTAGTGTCATGGATCTGGGCTTATTCGAGACATGTGGAGCTACGTAAACCTAGCTTTTCTATCGATTTCAGAAAGTGCGTTTGCTGCTGAAGCCCTAATGTTATTGTGTGGGGGTGAGGTCTTGAGGAGCTGCGTCGGGGTAGTAACTGCTGGAGACAAAACGGCTTCCTGTAGTAGTCTGGGCATCGGTTTTGTTTGTTTGGAATATTGGTTCGTGGCGGTTTATATGTGATGAGGTCGAAACGTGGGGGAGGGTCAAACAACTTCAGTGAAGCTATTCATTGTGGCGATGACAGAACAGAATGGGAAGGGTTGGTTGGTGGTGAAATGCTGGCTCTTACGGTTTATGTGGAGTTCTATGGAGTGATGGGGAAGAAGGGTCACTGGCATCTACAGACTCCGCGACAGCTGGAGCTGACTGCGGGGAGTGGGTTACTCAGGCAACCTGTGCAATCTGGTGTAAGTTAGTTTATTGTTTTGCTTTATTCCGCCGCACAGTAGTTGCATGCACCTGAGCTTATTCGAGTCATTTGAAGCTACGTAAATATAGTTTTTCTGACTACGTCAGCTAGTGTGTTTACTGCTGAGGGCCTAGCGTTGTGCTAAATGTGGGATACGTGTGTAGCTGCTTCTGAGCACTGACTTCTGGAGGTAAAAATGGCTCGCAGCAGTAGGCTGGATGTCTGTTTGTTCTGGGAATGTTTTACTTAGCAGAATTGGCGCCTAGCGGCTTATGTGCGATGAGTTTGAAAGAAAGGGTGGGGAGGCTCGCACGATTCTAGTTATGCTTTTCATTGCGGCCATGACGGCACAGACTGCAGAGGGGTATTTGGTGTAGAGCATCTGAATGGTAAGAATTCTTTGACGTTTAATGCAGAGATCGGAAGAATGGTCAATTCCGCCCACAGACACAGCGACAGCTGGAGTTGAGTGGGAAAAGTGGGTTATTGAGGTAGCATCTGTTACTTTACTGTTTCGCTTGGCTTTCATAAGCGCTAGTGTCGTGGAGTGGAGGGAATTTTAGGCCTTTGAAGGTATGTAACTGTAGCTTTTCTGCAAATGCCAGGAAGTGAGTTTGCTGCTAGAGGCCTACAGTTATTTAAGTGATGGGTTATTTGAGGGGCTGCTTTTGGGCACTGATTGCTGGAGACAAAAATGGCTTGCCATGATAGTCTAGGTGTCATTTGTGTGGACGTTGGTGTGGGAATGTTTTAGTTTGGAGAATGATGCGTGGCGGCTCGGAAGTGATGAGTTCAAAACGGTGGAGAAGCTCAAACGTCTTTTGTTCATCTGTTCATTGCTGCGGTGACAGCGCAGAATGGGAAGTGGCGATTGGTGTAGAGATGCTGGTTGTTAAGATTCGTGTACGGTTGTATGAAGATATTCAAAGAACGGTCACTTCTGTCTACTGACAGAGCGCTAATTGGAGTTGTGTAGGAAATGTGGGTTATTGAGGTAACCTGTGCACACTGGTGTAACTTGGTCTACTATTTTACTTTGTTCTCCCGTACGCTAGTATTATGGATCGGCGGCCTCTGCAGGTGCTAGGAGCTATGTGAGTGTAGTTCTCTGTGGACTTCAGCTAGTACGTTTCGTTGGTGCAGGCGTAGCGTTATTTTTGGGGTGAAACACTTGAGGAGCTGCTTTTGGGCACTGAATGCTGGAGATGGAGAGGGGTTGCCGTTGTACTCTGGCTATCTGGTTTGTTGCTTTGTTGTTAGAGTCTTTTAATTTGGAGTGGTTTGACGTGGGAGCTTACGTGTGGTGAGACTGAACCGTTGGGAAGGCTCGAACTATGTCAGTTAAGCTATTCCTTGCGAAGATAATAGCACAGAATGGGAAATGGTGACTGGCGTAAGAATGCTGATTGTTTATGTTTGTGTGCGATTGTATGAAATGGTGGGAAGAACGATTACTTCCGTATACTGAGAGAGCGACAACTGGAGTTGGATGTGGAAAGTATGTTACTGAGGTAACCTGTGCACACTGGTGTAAGTTGGTTTATTGCTCTGCTTGGTTCCCATGCTCTCTAGTGTCATGATTCGGGGGTGTTTGCAGGTACTAGGAGCTATGCGAATGTAGTGCTTTGCCAACTTCAGATAGTGCGGTTGCTGCTGCAAGCGTAGCGTTATTTTTGGGGTGAAACACTTGAGGAGCTGCTTCTGGGCACTGACTGCTGGAGATGGAGAGGGGTTGCCGTTGTACTCTGGCTATCTGGTTTGTTGCTTTGTTGTTAGAGTCTTTTAATTTGGAGTGGTTTGGCGTGATAGCTTACGTGTGGTGTGGTTGAACCGTTGGGAAGGCTCGAACTGTCAGTTAAGCTACTCTTTGCGGCGATGATAGCACAGAATGGGAAGTGGATATTAACGTAACAATGTTTGTTGTTAAGGTTCGTGTGCGATTGCATGAAGAAATTTGAAGAGTGGTCACTTCCATATACTGACAGAGTAACCGCTGCAGCGGACTGTGGAAAATGGGTTATTGAGGTAATCTGTGCAAACCGCCGGGATATCGTTTATTTTTCCGCTTAACTTTCATGTATGCTAAGTTTGTAGATAGGGGTGCTTTGCAGGCACTAGAAGCTATGTGAATGCAATTTTTTTTCTGGCAACGTCAGCTAGTGCGCTTGCTGCTGATGGCATAGCGTTCTGTAAAGAGTGGGATACTTCAGAAGCTGCTTATGGGCACGGACTGCTGTAGACAAACTATCTTGCCTTAGTAGTCGGGGGTTTGTAAGATGTGGGAATGTTTTGGCTTGAAGAATTGGTGTCTGGCGGCTTATGTATGGTGAGATAGAAACGGTGGGGCGGTGTGAACCACTCCAGATAAGCTATTCATTGCGGCAGTGACGGTACAGGATGAGAAATTGTGGCTGGTGTACAGATGCTAATTGTTGATGTTTTATACCGACATGGAAAGAACAGGTATTATCGTTTAAAGAGACAGCGACAAGTGGAGTTGAGGAGGAAAAGTGGGCTATTGAGGTGACCTATGCAAGCTGCTGTGGGTTGCTCAACTGGGTTCCCATGCATGCTAACTCAATAAATCAGGGAGAATTCTAGGCACTACGAGATATGTAAACGTATGGTTTTTGCCGTCTTGAGCTAGTATGTTTGCTGCCGAAGGTGTAGTGTTATTTTGGGGTGGGCTACTTGAGAAGCTGCCTCTGGGCACTGACTGCTGGAGACGAAGGCTTGCCGTACTAGTATGGTTGTCTGATTTTTGTTGGAGTCTTTTAGTTTGGAGAATTGGGTTGTGCCAGCTCACATTAAGTGAGTTTGAAAAGGTGGGGAAGGTCGAACGGCTTCACTCAATCCGTTTGTTGCGCAAGCGAAGGCACAGAATTGGAAGGGGTGGTTGGTATAGAGGTGCCGCTTGTTGTGTGACGTTTTATGTAAAGATGAGAAGAACTGTCATTTCAGTTTACAGACACAGCGGCTGCTGGAGTTGAGGGCGGAAAGAGGGTTATTGAAGTAACCTGTCCATACTGGTGTAAGTTGGGTTATTGGTCCACTTCATACCCCGCCACGCTAGTCTCAGGGATAAGAGGGCATTTCAGGCACTAGGACCTATGTGATTGTAGCTTTTCTGCCGACTTCAGAACGTGAGTTTGCTTCTGGAGGTCTAGCATTATTTTGATGGTGGGGCACTAGAGGATCAGCTTCCGGCCACTGATTGCTAGAGACGAAAGAGGCTTGCCGTACTAATCCGGCCGTCTTTTTGTTGTTAAGAAAATGTTTTTGTTTGGAGAATTGATGTGTGGCGGTATGAGGGCTTATGTGTGATTAGTTTGAAGCGTTGGGGAGGCTCGAATGGCATCAATGAGGGTATTCATTGCGCTCATGACGGCACTGAATAGGAAGGGGTGGTTGGCGCAGTGATGTTACTTGTTAAGGTTCGTATGGGGTTTCGTGCGGAGATGGGAAGAACGGTCGCAGCCACCTACAGGCAGTGACAACTGCAGTTGAGTGGGGGAGTGAGTTATTGTGGTAACTTGTGAAAACTGGCGCGAATTGGTATTACTGTTCTGCTTGGTTCGCCCGTACGTAGATCGGAGAGCATTCCATGCACTTTGAACTATGTCAATGTAGGTTTGCGGGTAACGTCAGGAAGTGCGTTTGTTGCAGAAGACCTAGAGTTACTCTTGGGGGTAGTTTTCTTGAGGATCTGCTTCTAGGCACTGACTGCTAGAGCCCGAAACGGCTTGCCATTCTATTCTGGGTGTCTGTTTGTTGGGAGCGTTCTTTACGTTTGAGGAATATTACGTAGTGGGTTTTGTGTTATGACTTCGACACGGTGGGGAGGCACGGACAGCTTGAGTTAAGTTAGGCATTGCAGCGTTGACCGCAGTGAATGGGAACGTTTGGTTGTTCTATAAATGCTGGCTGTCATGGTTCGTGTGGTGTTGTAAGCACAGATGTGTAGAATTGTCCCTGCCGACTACAGACACAGCGACAGCCAGAGATGAGTGGTAGAAACAGGTTATCAAGGCAAGCAGTGCAAACAGATGTAGGCTGTTGTATAGTCCTACTTGATTTTCCATACGCTAATGTTGCGGATTGAGGGACATTTCAGACACTTGGAGGTGTGTGAATCTACTTCTTCTTCCGGCTTCAGTTCGTGCGTTTGCTGCTGGAGACCTAGCGTTATTTTGGGAATGCAGTGCTTGAGGAACTTCTTCGAAGCACTGACTGTTGGAGACGGAACTGGCTTGCCTTACTATTTGGGGTATCTTTTGAGAGGGTTTGTTGTGAGAATATTTCAGTTTGGAAATGTGGTACCTGGCGCCGTATGTGCTGAGATTGAAACGGTGGGAAGCCTCAAACCAGGTCAGCTAAGCTATTCATTGCAGGGGTGACGGCAGAGAATGGGAACGTTTAGTTGTGCTATAAGTGCTGGTTGTTATGATTCGTGTGGTGGTGTATGCACAGATTAGTAGAACCGTCCCTACCGTCTACAGACACAGTGACAGCTGGACTTGAGTAAGGGAAGAGAATTATTGAGGGAGCCTACGCAAATTGGCGTCAGTTGGTTTAGTGTTCCGCATGGTTTTCCTGTACGCTGGTGTCGTAGCTTGGGCGGAAATCCAGACATTAGGAGCTATGTCAATCTGGATTTTCTGCCGACGTCAGGTAGTGCGTTTGCTGCTGGAGGCCTAGCGTTCTTATGGTGGTGGGGTACTTGAAGAGCTTCTGGTCACTGCTTGCTGGAGACAAAAATGGCTTGCCTTAGTAGTCGGGTTGTCTTTTTTGTAAGGCCTGTTGTGGGGATGTTCCAGTCTGGAGAAGTGCTGTGTGGTGTGTTGTGCACGCTGAAATCGAAACGGTGACGGGGCTGAGAGATTTCAGTTTAGATCTTTGTTGCGGCGGTGAGGACGCAGAATGGGAAGTAGTGATTGCGTAAACACGCTGATTGGCAATGTTGGTGTGACGTTTCGTGCCGAAATAAGAAGAACTGTTACAGCAACAGATAGGGTTGAGTGGGGGAAGTAGGTTATTGAGGTAACCTGTGCAAACTTGTGTGAGTTGGTTTGTTGTTCCATTTGGTTCTCATGTACGCTACTGCCATGATTTTGGGAGCTCTTAAGGCACTTGGAAATAATGTGAAGGTAACATTAGTGTCAAATTCAGAAAGTGGGTTTCTTGCGGAACTCCTAGTGCCATTTTAGTGGTGCGGCACTTGAGGACCTCCCCGGAAGCCACTTGAGTTAAGCTGTGCATTGCGGCGGTGACAGCACGGAATGGAAAGGGATGGTTGGCGTAGATATGCCTGTTGTTAAAATCTGTGTGGCGTTTTGTGCGAAGTTATGAAGAACGGTCCCTGTGGCCTACAGGCACAGAGCCAGCTCGCATTGGGTGGAGGAAGTGAGTTATTGAGTTAACGCTGCAAGCTTGTGTGAGTTGGTGTATTACTCCACGTGGTTCTTCCTTACAATCGTGTGATGAACCGTCGATTATTCCAGACAGTTTGAGTTATGTGAATGCAATTTTTCTGCTGAGGTCAGTTCGTATGTTCGCTGTTGAACTCCTAGAGTTATTTTGGGGTGGGGTACTTGAGAAGCTCGTTTGGGGCACAGACTACTTAAGACGGAAACGGCAGATAGTAGGTGGCAGCTTGCGGTGTGTGGGTTTGTTGTGGGAATGCTTTAGTTCGGAGAATTAGTGCGTGCCGGCATGTGTTTTATGAGGTTGAAACGTTGCGGAGGCTCCAACTATATCAGTTAAGCTACTCATTGCGACGCTGACGCTACAGAATGGGAACTGGTGTTTGGTGTAGAGATGCTGGTTGTTAATGTTCGTTTGACTGGAGAGATTGGCAGAAAGATCAGTGTTATCTACTGACACTGCGACACCTGCAGTTGACGGCGGGAAGTGGGGTATCAAAGAAGCCACTGCAAATCAGTGTGAGGGCGTTTACTGTTGCGCTTGACACTTGCGGTAGTGGGGCGACACACTTACGCAGGTAGAGTGACTCCAAAGGACTTTTTGGCATGTGGGGCTATGTGGATGTAGTTTTCCTGCCGGCCTAAGAAAGTGAGTTTGCTGCTGAATATCTAATGTTATTCTGGGGGTGGAATTTTTGAGGGCTTGTTTCGTGGCACTGACTGGTAGAGATGAGCATGGCTTGTAGTAGTCTGAGTGTCTGTTTGATGTGGAGATGTTTTAATTTGGAGAACTGGTGCATTGCGGTTTCTGTGTGATGGTGTCAAAAACGTGGGAGGCTCTAACCACTTCAGTTAAGCTATTCATTGCGGTGGTGACCCTACAGAATGCGAAAGGGTGATTGGCACATAGATGATGGTTGTTACGGTTTGTATGGCATTTGCTTTAGACATGGGAAGAACAATTACTGCTGTCTACAAGCACAGCGACAGATCGAGTGTAGATGGGGAGGCAGGTAATTGAGGTAAACTCTACAACCTGGTGTGAGTTGATTTACTGTTGTACTTACTTCCCATGTAGGCTAGTGTCATGGAATCGGGGCATTCCTGTGCCTTTCAGCTAAGTAAAAGTAGGTTTTCTGCCGTTTTTAGGAAGTGCGTTTGGTGCTGACGGCCTGGTGTTATTTTGCTGGTGTACATGAAGATCTGGTTCAGGACATTGACTGCTGGAGTGGGAAGCGGCTTGCCGTAGGTGTTCCGGTTGTCTGTTTGGCGGCATGGTTGAGTGAACGTTGTAGTTTGGATAATTGGTGGGTGTCGTGGGAATGTTTTAGTTTGGACAATTTGTGGGTGGCGGCGTATGTGTGATGGTCTCGCAACGATGGGGATTCTTGAACTTCAGCTAAGCTATTAATTGAGGCGGTGACAGCACAGAATGCAAAGGCGTGGTTGGCCTAGATATTACCGGTTGTTATGGTTCGTGTGACGGTTTGGTGCAGAGGTAGGAAGAACGGTCACTGTCGTTTACAGACACAGCGGCCGCTGCAGTTGATGGGTTATTGATGTAGCCTGTGCAAACTAGTGTGAGTTGATTTATTGTTTTACTTTGTTGCTATGTACGCTACCAGGGGGCTTTCCAGGCACTTGGAGCTATGTAAAACTAGTTTTTGTTTTGTCTTCAGGGAGTGCGTTTGCTGCTGACGGATTAGCGTTACTTTTCTGGTGGGGGATTTGACGAGCTGCTTGAAGGCACTGATTGTTGGAGACGGAAATGGCTTGCCATGGTAGTCTGGGTGTATTTTTTACAATTGTTGTGGGAATATATTAGTTTGGAGAATTGATGCGTAGCGGCTCATTTGTGCTGAGGTTGAAACATTGGGGAGGCTCGAACGTCTTCATTTAAGCTATTCGTTGTGGCGGTTACGACAGAGAATGGAAAGCCGGAGTTGGCGTAGAGATGCTAATGGTTGAAGTTTGTGTAACGTTTCGCGCAGAGATGGAAAGAAATGTCACTGCTGTCTACAGGCACAGCAACAGCTAGAGTTGAGTCCAAGGCCGTGCAAACTGATGTGAACTGGTTTATTATTTTGCTTTGCTCCCCTGTACGTTAGTGTCATAAATCAGAAGGCATTCCAGACCTTAGGAGCTACGTGAATATAGTTTTTCTACTGGCTTTAGAAAGTGTGTTTGGTTTTGCAGGCCTAACTAGCTTTACTTTGCTGGTGGGGTACTTGAGGAGCTGCTTCTGGGCATTGACTGGAGACGAACTGCCTTGCCCTACTAGTCTAAGTAGCACTATTGTGCAGTTTGTTGTGGGAGAGTGTTATTTTGGAGAATTGGTGCTTGGCCGCTTATTTGTGATGAGGGCGAAACGGGGGGGGGGGCTCGAACAACTTCACTTCAGCTATTCACTGCAGCGCTAACGGCACAGAATCCTAAGGTATGGTAGATATATAGAGATTGGTTGTTGTTTTTCTAATATGTTTAAAGATGGCAAAATTGGTCACTGCCGTTTACAGACACAGCGACATTTTGAGCTGAGTGGGGAAAGTGGGTTATTAAGGTAACCTGTGGAAACTGCTGTAAGTTGGTTTGTTGCTGCGTTTGCCTCCCCCGCGGGATAGTGTCATAAATTTGAGGGCATCTAAAACACTTGGAGCGACGTGAATATAGTTTTCCTCTCAACTTCAGATTGTGTGTTTGCTGCTGAAGGCCTAGCGTTATTTTAGGGGTGAGGCACATGAGGCTGCTTCTGGGTACTGACTGCTGGAAACCGAAATGGCTTTCCGTACAGTGGGGGTGTCTTGGTTTTGGCGTTTCTCGTTGTATTGTTTTATCTGGGAGAATGGGTGGGTGATGGTTTATGGATTATCTTAAACTTGTGGGGAGTCTCGAGAGACTTCAATTAAGCTATGCAGTTCGGGAGCGACGGCACAGAATGCGAAGGGATGATTGGCGTAGAGACGCTTATTGTTCAGACACGTCTAACTTTTTGCGCAGAGATGGAAAGAACAATCATTGCCGTTGACTCACATAGCGGCAGCTGTAGGTGAGTGAGCGGAGTGGCATATTGAGGAAAATGGTTCAAACTGGTGACTTGCTTTATCGTCCACTTGGTAAACCTGTACCTTACTGTTGTGGTTTAGAGGGCATTCCAAGCACTTGGGAATTTGTGAATGTAAATATTTTATGCGACCTCAGCGAGTGAGTTTGCTGATGAATGCATAGCTGTTTCGGGGCACTGAGTACTAGAGACGGAAAAGGCTTGACATAGTAGTCTGGGCGTTTGTTTTGTGGGGTTTGTTGTGGAAAAGCTTTAGTTTGGAAAATTGGTATATTCCGGGTTATGTGTGATAATGTCTAGACAATAGGAAGGCACTGACGACTTCAGCCAAGCTATTCACTCCGGTGGTAACGGCACAGAGTGGGAAGTGGTTGTTGGCATAATGATACAGCTGGTTAAGGCACGTGCGACGTTCTAGACAGAGATGGGAAAAGCGGTTACTGCGGTCTACAGAAACAGCAATAGCTGGAGCTGAATAGCAAAATTGTGTTATCCACGGAACCTGTGCAAGCTGGTTTGAGCCTGTTTATTGCTCCATTTTGTTTTCATACACCCGTATGTCATGTTGGAGGGCATTCTAGGCACTTGGAGCTGTGTGCCTGTAGTTTTTCTGCCGGTTTCAGGAAGTGAGTTTACTGCTGAAGGCCTGACCATTTTTGGAGAATAGGGTACTTGAGCGGCTTGTTCAGGACACTGACTGCTGGAGACCGGAATGGCTCGGCCTAGTAGCCTGGATGTATGTTTTGTACGTTTATTAATGGAGCTTCTCTGCCCACGTCAGCTTGTTCGTTTGGTGTTGAATGCCTAGCATTATTTTGGTGCTGGAGTACTTGAGGGAGTTCTTTTGGGCACAGACTGTTGGAGACGGAAATGGTTTGGCGTAGTAGGCGGCGTGTTTAGTTTGTATGGCTTGTTTTGGGGATGTTTTGGCTTGGAGAATTAGTGTGTGGCGGGTTATAACTGACGAGGTCAAAATCGCTGGGAGGTTCTTACGATTTCAGTCAAGCTATTTATTGCGGCGGTGACGGTAAAGACTAGGAAGGAGCAGTTGGCGTAGTGATACTAGTTGCAATGGTTCGTGGGATGTTGAATCGGGAGATGGAAAGAACTGTCACTGCAGTATACAGACACAGCGACAGCTTGACGTGAATGGTGGAATTGGGCTCCTGTGCAAAAATGTGTGACTTCGTTAATTGTTTCACTTCATTCCCAAGTACGGTAGTCGTAAGGGTCGGAAGGCATTATAGGCACTTGGAGCTAAGTGAATGTGATTTTTCTGCCGGCTTAAGGAAGTGGGTTTGCTGTTGAAGGTAAGCGTTATTTTGGTTGTGGGTTACGTGAGTAGCTGTTTTGGCGCACTGACTTGTGAAGACGGAAACCGTCTGTTCTTCCAAGCTGGGTAGGCGTTTTGTTGCTTTGTTGTGGGATGCTTCAGTTTAAAGAGCTGGTGGATAATGGCCTGTGTGTGATGAGATTGAAACGATTGGGAGCCTCGAACGATTTGACTTATGCTATCTTTTGTGGTGGGGATGACACTGAATGGATGGTTGGTGCAAAAGTGCTGGCCGTTTAGGCTCGTGTGCGGTTTACCGCAGAGATGGAAAGAGCGGTCACTGGCGTCTACACACATAGTGACAGGGGGCGTTGAGTGGGTTAAATGCATTATTGAAGTAAGCAGCGCAAACTGGCTCAAGTTGGTTTATTGTTTTGCTTGTTTCTTTTGTTTCTTAGTGCCGTGGATAAGATTGAGAGGCATTCCGGGCACTTGGACCTATGTGAATGTTGTTTTTGTGTCGACTTCAGGACGTATGCCTATTCCTAAAGGCCTAGCATTATTTCGGGGTGTAGTACTTGAGGACCTGCTTCGGGGCACTGACTGCTGAAGATAGAAATGGCCTGCCGTAGTATTATAGGTGTCTGTTTTCGGCATTTGTTTAAATATTTTACTTTGAAGAATTGGTGCATGGCGGCTTTTGTTTGATGAAGTCCAAACGTTGAGAAGGTTCAAGCGTCTTCAGTTAAGCAATTTATTGGAGCGTTGGCGGCACAGAAAGCTAAAAGGTATCTGTTGTAAAGACGCTGGTTGTTACGGTTTGTGTAAGGGTTCGTATGGAGATGCGAAGAGCGGTTTCTGCCGTCAACAGACACAGCAAAAGCTGAAGTTAAGTTGTGAAAGTAGATTGTTGAGGTGAGCAATAGAAAGATTTATTGCTCTATCTGTTCCCCCGTACACCATCATCGTGAATTTGGGAGCATTTTCGGCAATTGCAGGTTTGTGAATGCACTTCTTTCGCCGACGCAAGCTAGTGCGTTAGCCGCTGAATCCGTAGGCTTTTTGGGGGGTGCTGGTGATGTACATGAGGAACTGCTTCGGGGCGCTGCCTGTTGAAAACAAAACTGGCTTGCTGTGGTAAGTGGCGCGTCTGCTTTTTGGGGTTGTTTGTAGTGGAAACCCTTCAGCTTGGAGAATTGGTGCGGAGCAGCTTGTGTATGATGAGGTCGAAACCGTGAGGAAGCTCGAACGATTTTACTTCCGTTTGTACAGAGATGGGAAACACGGTGAATGACGCCTACAGTCACAACAAGAGCTGGAGATGATTGGTAGAAGCGGGTTATTGACAGAAGTTGTTGAGTGGTTTCTTCTTCCGGTTGGTTCCCCCGTATGCTATTGCGTGGATCAGGGAATATTCCAGTCACGTGGAGCTACGTAAATGCAGTTTTATTGCTGAATGCAGGCTGTGCGTTTGTTTATGAAGGCCTAGCGTTATTTTGGGAGTGCAGTACTTAAGGTGCTTTGCGACACTGACTGCTGGAGACGGAAATGGCTTGCCGTAGTGTTCAATCTGCTACTTTTATGGGGTTTGTTGCGGAATGTTTTAAGCTGGAAACTTGGTACTTGGTGGCTCGTGTGTGATGAGGTCGAGACGGTGGGGAGGTTCGAGCGACTTTAGTTAAGGTATTGATTCCCGCGGAAACGGCAGAATGGGAAAGACTGGTTGTTGCAAAGGTGCTGGCTGTTAGAGTTGTAGTTAATTTGTATGCAGATAGATGGAAAATGGCCACTGCCGTCTACAGGCTCTAACGAATTCAGTTTATCCACGGAATGCGGCGGTGACGGCACAAAATGGAAAGTGGTTAGCAAAGAGATGCTGATTGTTAAGGCTCATCTTACGTTGTATGCGTAAATTGGAAAAACACTCACTTCTGGCTACATACATGAAGCAGCCCGAAGTTGAGTGGGGAAAGTGGGTTATTGAGGTAACCTGTGCAAACTAATGTAAGTTGGTTTATTGTTCCGCTTGGTTTCCACGTACTGAA